>JAJEJO010049825.1:401437-480110 GCA_020662805.1 Glaucomys volans
TGCCTTCCCTTCTACTCCCTTTCCCCTCCCTTCCTCTGCTTCCCCCACTCCTCCTGTCCCCACTTCTTTTCGCCCTTGGCTAATGGGGGAAGCAAGGCTGATGGAGGAGAGGGGCCATGTCCCCTCCCCCCACCTTGCTTCCTCTTCTTGAGCTTGGGGACTGCAGTGTATTCCTCTTAGCCCCGCCCCTACAGTATATGGTGGTACACTTCCTGGAGATAGTGTTCCCGGACAAACACAGGATTGTCACATGTGTTTGTAGTGTTCCAGATGAGAGCTTAGCCTCAGAAGAGCGGAGCATACCTTCGTCCCCAGAAGACAGGGACCAGGGCCTCTTCCTGCTGCGCAAGGACAGTGAGCGCCGTGCCATCTTGTACAAAATCCTTTGGGAAGAGCAGAACCAGGTGGTTTCTAACTTACAGGAGTGTGTAGCCCAGGTACTGGCCTGAGGGAGGCATCTGCTAATCTAATCCAACCCCACCTTGGTCTAGGTCCCTGGACAGGTCTGAACAGGGACCACTGTTCTGTGTAGCCTGGAACATTTGCATAGTTAGAGTGAGCTGCTGCAAATGTTCCAGGCTACACAGATGTTAGTATTTCCTAACATCCTTCCCTGCTCCAACAAAACAAAAGAATATACAAAGAAAAAACTCTGAAACATGAATTTGCACATCACTACAGCGCTTCTGGACATTTGTGGGGTGGTGCTACCACCTGGTGGAGAAAGAGCCACATGGCAGCAGAAACACCAGGTAGCTGAAGGACTTCCAGCCTCAGGCCTCTTCTCATCTTATCTTGGTTTTGAGACTTGGGGCTGAGTTAACCCCCAGCTGAAGGACATGCCAAAGCCGCCCGCCACCCTCAGAAGCTGGAAGAACAGCCACTTTAGGGAGAATGTCATAGTTGAAAAGATTTGAGTTTTAACTAGGACACAGTAGTATACTGATCTCCCTTCTCTTATTTTGGATGGGGGAAGGTCCTTTCAGGAAGAGGTCACTGCCCCACTGTGAACTAGGCCTTTCGATGAGGGGGTCAAACAGGAGGTGGAACCATTCATTGGGACTTAATGGTGAGGCTGTGTGCCTTCCAGGGGGAAGGGACCAGAAGGACTCCCACAGGAAAGATATGGAATTCTAGAAACAAAGGCCCCTTCTCCTGGAAGGGACTCCATAACTCTTAGCAAATGGGCAATCTAGTTTCCCACAATACATTTTGAATTTTCTATCCCCCCTCCCTGACTCATTCATTGAAAATGATTCATGTTTGTGTGTATGTGGTCAGAGCTCAGAGGAGTTGCATCTCTCAGTTGGTCACATCAAGCAAATAATTGGGATCCTGAGGGACTTCATCCGCTCCCCAGAGCACAAGGTAATGGCATCCACAATATCGAAGCTGAAGGTAGACCTGGATTTTGACAGCCCATCCATCAATCAGATTCACCTGGTACTGTTTGGATTCCAGGATGCTGTAAGTGTTCCATCTGGCCCTGGAGAACATGCTAATCACCATCTTCCATAGCTCCCATTTCTTCTCATCTATTTACACCTGATTGCTGAAATTTAGCAGCTCCTTCTAAAACACTGAGCATGTAGGTATAGAAAACGTCACCTGAGTGAGTGGGTTGATCGCTTTTGGCCACAAAGAGCTTAAGTATAGGATGTGGGAACACTTGGCAACCAGCAGCAGAGTAGGTGTGGGGTTTAAGCTTATGTGTCTGCCCAAACAGATGTGAGTTCCTCCAGGCCTGAGACCGTCTGGTTTATTTTCCTGTCCCCAGCCCCCAGTGCAATGCCATTTCCTAGGTGTTCAATAAATGCTTGTTGAACAAACAATAAAGAGGCCCTGTGACATCAATCCCATTGTTGTACACATCTTCTGAACTCCAGTGTGACTTAGGGCAGCCTAGAGGAAGACTGGGTTCAGAAGAAGCATGTCAGATAAAGCTCTATGGCAGCACTGCCAATACAAAAATCTCAAAGTAGAAGCTAACTAGCATTAGTAAGAACTCGACTTTCTTAAAGTGTGACAGACTAGAAATCTGGATTTTTGTGATTTTTAGGTAAATAAAATCTTGAGGAACCACTTGATTAGGCCCCACTGGATGTTTGCAATGGATAACATCATCCGCAGAGCAGTGCAGGCTGCGGTCACCATTCTCATCCCAGGTAAGTGCCCTCTGAGGTCAAGGTCAGCGTCAGGCTATAACAAAGACCAGCAATAGTCTCTGCATTCGGCAGTTGTGTTTTTCTTTTCCCTGTTGGCTTTATACTTCCCTGCAGTTAAGTGAATGCCTCCATAGGTCCCTTCAAGGGTGAAGAGTCTATGATAAGAGCATATGGTGCTTACCTTATGTGTCCCCTGGGTGTAGTGAACGTGACTGCATACAAATACATCATGTAAAAGGGCAAGGATCCTCCAGTGCTCTGGTACTCATTTCAGTGTGCATGCTCACAAGTGCTGGCTAGATAGTTGAAAATTAAATGGTTCCATTTCTTTTTCCTCTCTCAGAATTATCTTGTAGTAGCTATGCGGATCAAACCCAAGGCCCCATTCATGCCAAGCATGCCTTCTACCTGAGTTATTGAGCTATGCCCCCAGCCCAGTTGTGGGCTTTTGTAGACTTTTTCTAGAAATGTTAGAGCATCTTCATAGCAAAATCTCTTCCCCTTCTGTGATACTTCTTCCTGTAATGGGAGGCTTTAGAAGGGTTCTGTGGACCTGGCCCCTTCCTCTCTTTACTCTGTGTTTCTTCATATGTAAACCGGGGGTGATCATTTTTGTAGTTCAGGGAACCAAACAGAAGCATCTTCTCTCCTTTCATAAAGCTAGCAGACTCCTGATGGAGTGTCACATTGGCGGGGCCAGCTCTTGAATAGCCTAGTTTCCTGGCCCAGGATGTGAGCTAAATGCCATGATAACCATGGTCTGTGATTTCACAGAGCTCCGGGCTCACTTTGAGCCCATCTCTGAGACTGAAGGGGTAGATAAGGACACGGATGAAGTGGAAGACGACGATCCCCTAGCAGACCTGCCTGGTAGCGAAGCACGTGTGGCATCAGGAGGGAGAAGACCCAGTGCAGCGGTTGCCCAGGACGCCCAGCCCCACCAGCAGCACCTGAGCCTCCAGCTAAGCAAGCTCAGGCAGGAGAGCAACAGGTGAGGAACGTCCAAGCCCTCAGCCTGGAATGGGTTGAGTTGTTGGGGGCCTCACCCAGGTCTCAGGAAAAAAAAAAAAGCATCTTCACCATCAATGAACTGGGCAAGGTTACACTTGCAGCTTCAGCTGAGGAACTAGAATGTCCTCCTTCAATATTAGGAATCAGAGAAGTATAGAGCCTTGTCACAGGCCACACAGAACTTTGCCATACTAAAGACAGCAGTACCTGAACTTTTTCTGTCTTTATCAAGATGGGACCGCTGGCATGTTCAGTAGACATCTGCAGTAGCAGAGTTTTTGTTATGTATGGACTCTGACCCCAAGGAAGTCTGCCCTCTCATGTCTTCCTGGTGATTTGTCACAATCCTCAGGCAGGTATCAACGAACTGCCTTCCCAGCCAGGGTACCCTGGCATCACCATAATGTTCCCCCAAGTGCCCTGCTCTGTCTTGTCCACTTCCTGGTATCCAACAGATGTTTCATAAGCATTTGTTAAATGAACAAAATGATTCCCCTTTATTCTGGAGAATTGCATCAATCAGAATCAAAATGTAAAAATCAATGAGCTTTTAAAATAATTGAGTCTACAGCTATGGCAAAGTAGTTGGTGTTTGTCCCAAACAATGTGCTGTTGCTCATTGACAATGCTTACTCTTATTTACTGGGGAGAGAAGGTGCTGGATGTACATACTTTGAATGAAATATTGTGCACACCCCCCCAGGATATCTTAAGTTTAATTTTAGGCAGATCTAATCATTTCTTTTAACAGATGTGAGATTTTAAGTAAATGGTAGTGGTGGCAAAAGTTTGGAAATTTTAAGAAGATGACAAACATGAAAGTTGGTAGTAATACTTGGTATTTCTTCAAAACTTTTTTCCCAGTTCAGATGTGTGTGATCAAAGGTCATTCCTCTCCACTGTTCAGTCATGCTATTTTCTATTCTCAGGAATTGGCTAAACAGCCTCCAGCACATTAATATGAATGGCTAACTAATAAAGCAGTTCTTGGGCAGCCTGCCCATCTTGTGGCAGATGCCTTGGCCGTGAGGCAGTTGGGCAGAGCTGAAGCAGGATGACCTTACTGCACAGAATGATGTGACGGGATAATTGGTCTGTCCCAATGACAGGCCTGAAAACCCTTTGCACTGAATGGGCCCAGGCACATGCTAAAATTGTCTCCTTGACTAAGATGCAGCAAAGCCAGGGGCAGGGGTGGGGGTGGGAAGGATCACTCACTAGAGTGCTAGCATTTCCTCCTTGCTGGAGTCGAAGCGTTTGCCTCTTCCCCACCCCATTTTGCCACCAAATCATCCAGGGGTACCTGAGTTCTCATCTGTTTACATTGTTGCAGTAACTTCTCAGAGCAATGTCAATAATTAACTTTTAGTAATTCAAATAAAGCTTAGTTCTCTATTCTCTAGTTCACCAGCATGGGTAATATAAATGAATTTAAAGAGCATGCAGTTAAACTAATCTCATGTTTTAGGTACATGAGCAAACAAAAGAAGATAAACATGGCTCCAGTCTGCCAGCCCCACTTCCCCTCTCCCAGGCACATGATCCAAGCTGGCCTGGAAGGGACCCAGAAGTTGGAGGCTCAGCTGTGCCAAACCTTTCCTTGTTCCAGGGAGACCATGAGCAAGACTGGGTGTCAGGAGACTGTCCTGATGGGAAAAGCCCAGTTTCTGCGACTCTGGGTGAATTATTTACTGACTCAGTGCCTCAATACCTCAGCTCTAAGTGGCGTTAAGGCCTAAATGACAGTCCACTAAGTGTTGTACAGTCCTGGATTCTGCAAGGACGCTGAGTTAGTAGTGTTATGCACTGTGGAGCTCGCTGGCTCTCCTCAGCCAGCAGCTCTTGCATCAGGAGCTGTCCCCTTGCTTCAGCTCCCTCTAAGGACGGAGTTTAACCGAGTTTCAGCTACTGTATCTGACACAGGGAGACAAGCTTGAGGAATCAGATAATCCTGACTCAGTTCTACTGATCAACATCAAATTAACTTCTAGTTCATGATATATTTTGAGACAAAACTGTCTAAGTCTGTTCAGGCTTTAACAACAAAATACCATCAACTGGTGGTTTGTAAACAACAAAACTTCTCCCAGTTCTGGAGGCTGAAGTCCAAGATCAAGGGCTGGCCAACTTCATAGATGACTGGCTACTCACTTTGTCTGCATGGTGGGGAGGGTCGAGGGACTCTGGGATCCTCTTCCCTAAGGGCCTCAATCTCAACTCAGCTACCAAAGGGCCCACCCTTCTAAAATACTTTGGGGGTTAGGATTTCAACAATGAACTTTTGCAATGGACAGTCCATTACAAAAATATATGCACACTCCACGTGCTGATTTTTGTTGTCAAGCGAAAGAAAAAAGGAAGTTTCCCTGCATAAGCTGAAACCTGATTCACAAGAAACCTGATTCACAGAACTCTGAAGAAACAAATCTGCTTCCTTCTGAGCTGACTGAAAAAAAAATTTTTGAAGGCACAATCCCAACAATCTCTTAATGTTCAACAGATGTTCAAGTTGGCATTGGATGGTGTGGGGCTAATGATGGCTTTTTTTTTTTTAAACCAGACTTTTAGAACACCTAGTCCAAAAAGAGAGAGAGTACCAGAGTCTTCTACGGCTAACGCTAGAACAGAAAACTCAAGAATTGTATCACCTTCAATTACAATTCAATTATAATGGTGAGTCATAGTTCATGTACTCTAACTTAGGTGTGTCAGAGAAAAGACAAACTGAAAATCTGCCTAATGTTAAAACAGCCTTGAAAAAAATTTGAGATTCTTTTCTGTTAAACCAGGACTCTAGCAGGTCCTGGAATGCTACTTGATTAAAAAGGGAACTGCTGATACATTCAACAACATGGAAACAGCAAATGTAGTATGCTAAGTGAACCAGATTCACAAGGCTATACACTGATTCCAATCAGAGTTCTCTGGAAAAGACAAAGCAGCAGGCACAGAAAACAAGTCAGAATGGATAGGAGAAGGGACAGATTGTAAGAGAACACATGAGAATCTTGTGGGTAATGGAAATATCTGTACCTCAATTGCAGTAGTAACATGACTGAGTTTGTCGAAAGTAAACCTAAAAAGAGTGGTTTACTGCCAAAATTATACCTCAGTAAACCTGACTTTCTCCTTTTGTGGGTTACAGCTACTTCTTAGGGTATGGACTACATAATCTCTGATGTAAAATCTCACTACTACAACCTGTTTCATTTGATTTTGAGTGCAGTTAGGGATGTGCACCCGAAGAAAAGGCATTTTTTTAAACACAGGGAAATAAACATTTAAAGTGAGTCAGACATCAAATTACAAACTTAAGGGTAATTCTCTCTGGAAAGCCAGTCTAAGAACTAGGAATTGTGTAAGACATCAGAGCAGATGAATGACACAGGTTTAACACATCTCCTTTTCACATCACATTTTATATCATGGATAGTTACTTTTGAAGAGTTTTATGGTTACAATTAATATACAATGAAACAAATTTCTAATTGTTACAGGTATGACAAAGAACCTAGCACCCCCTCCTAGGCAGGGAACAGATAAAGAGCTTATAGACTGGCTACAACTGCAAGGAACAGATGCAAATACAATTGAAAAGGTAAATTTATAACCCCAAACTATTCCTATGATATTGTTAAAAGCTGCTTATCTCGAATGTACTTGATCTTTGTTTCAGATTGTTGAAGAGAATTATACACTTTCTGATATTCTTAATGATATCACTAAGGAAGACTTAAGATGCCTTAGACTACGGTAAGAGCCTCAAAACAGTTCGTGTAATAGAACTTTTTGTGGTTGAATACATTAAAGCAGGAAACAGTGCTGGTAACTTTTCCCTCCTTGAAATTCATTCCCTTTCCTGTCTTTGAAAACACACTACCCCGTCTCCCTCCCAAATCTGGAGTTTTGCCAGGTTCAGGCTGGGAAAATGCCAAGGTGTGGCAGAAGGCAAGGCATGAGGTACCCATGTGCTAGACCCAACCCCTCCCTCCTTTTAAACTACAACCTGTGCTCTTGTTCCCATGTCATTTTAAATAGCCCTATACCAATCCATCAGTGCTCCTGTGCACACTTCGAACACCATATCCTATTGCAGGAGCACAAGGGTATTACCGTCACACAGGAAGAAAATGTTTTTGGTTTTGTTCAGTGTCTAAGTTAAAATGGGACTGCATTTTTAAGAGCAGATGGCCAATTTAAAACACAAAATCTAGAATTATATCTTATCACAGCCTAGAGAAGTTTTGGGGTTGTTAGTTGGAACTTTGCTTTTCTTATGGTAACTCCTTTGTTCCACAGTGGTGGTGTCCTCTGTCGGCTGTGGCACGCGGTCTCCCAGTACAGAAGGCAGGCTCAGAAGTCCTCAGCGACTGAGGACTAGGTCTAATGACACCCAGCTAAGCTGGAGGACAGACCAAGCACATACCTTCCTGCTTGTGGTTAAAGCCTCTTCTGTTCATGTACACAGAAATTCTGCTCAGTTTACATAAGAAAAAGATCTGTGTTCAATAACTCAAGAATCTGGTGAAGTTTGTCCTTTCTTTTTTTAAAACTTATTATTTATAAATGTTTTAAAGATTATAGAACTGTATGTAATGTGAATAGTGAGCTTTAGTTTTGATATCCTAGAGTATTAGGAAAATCTCAGAAAAAAACAGACTCGGCATACCTGGTTGTTTAAAATGATATAGGCTGGCAATTGCTGTTGTAGGGTATGCATTATTAACTAGTATAGACCCTAAATTCGATAGGATTGTAACCATTGATGTGCAAATGGAGAAAACTAGTTTGCCTTTTACCTGTTGCCTGGTTATAATAAAAAATGACAAAATGATGGTCAGTGTGAACTCGCTTTAGCTGCACCGTACCAGAATGGTGTCTTCCCGGGGCACAGCCAAAACGGGTGGCAGGGTTGGAACAGGTACACAGGAGTGTTCTTCTAGTAACCAAACAACTATTTGGGGGAAGGTTAAACTCTATATTAGATTTACATAGGTCTAAAATAGGTAATACAATATAATAATCACATGAAATACTTAGGCACGCAACACCTAACACAACAATGTACAAACTGCATGCGCTTACTCTCCCTTCAGTTTAATTTACATGCTATTTATTTTCTAAGACTTTCGTTTTTCTGGATATCATTTCCTCAAAGTTGACAACACTGTTCCTTATAGGTGCTGATGAACAGCCCATCATTCTGCACATCTCCCATTAACTGACTGATTTAAACTTGATCCACTGGTTGGCACCACGCACTTCAAAGGGTGGATCGCTGCTGTAGATGTGGTAGCCTAGTTCTTCCAAAGGTGGCTCGGGATCGGCTGTGGCAAACTGGGCAGCATCCTCAATTTCTTTCCTTACTTCAACATCAATTTCCTAAACATTGGATTACAGTGCAAGAGTTTTAAATGAACATTAGCTTGGGCAGCACCTAGAGTTCTACTCAAAACTGATTGCTGGTGTAACTCTTCTACTAATTCTAGAAGTACCAACAGGTGCTAATTTGAACATTTTTTTCAAATAAATGATAAAATTATCTCCATAGGAAGATCACCCAAGGACTGTACATGAATTTAAAATGAACTGTGCTCCTGGGGGGAGCGTAAAAAAAGGCTTTTTGCCAATATGATCCATGATAAAACATACTTTCACTACTTAGTTCACTGCCCACCTAATCTTAACAAAGAATAGCCCTGTGAGATTTCAGAATTATGCCCCATCACATCACTTTCCCAGGCTTGGACAAATTGACCCATGAGTCTGTGGTTACCCAGAGGTGGCAACTTTTCGTGGGAGGGAGGAAACTGTTAAGAAGAGAGTCACCCTTTAAAGCCAGACTTAAACCGCTAAGAGTGACTGTACCTTTAATTCTTCAACACTGGCAAGATTGCTGTTCACCATTCTATCCTTAAGAAGCATTATAGGGTCACTCTTACTTCTTACTTCCTGAATTTCTTCTCGCGTGCGGTAACTATGAGGAGAGAAACACAATGATAGGTAGGAATAAGAACAGTTCCAGTGGGGCAGACAGCTTGGTGAAATATGAGTACATTCTTGAGAGGAAGGGACACATCAACACCAATGTTACTGTGAGAAGAGCAGAGCTGTACTTCCAAAACCCGAGAAAGCAGCCTCTAAGAGCTGCTTCTATCTTTTATAGACAACTATGCTGAAACTCACGGGGCTTCTCTGGCATTCTAACCATGGGGGCCAAGTTCTGGTTTGCTTTAATCTAGAAGTAGGGTATGACAGAAGTGTCACCTATCCCATGCCTTTGGGCTCTTATGTTTTACATGGGTTGGGACATCAATACCAAGCACCTTGACTTTCTCCCTTACAACCCTTATTCTATGATATAGGAAAAAGATATATTTGAAGTAACACTAAAAGCAAGGGTTCTACCATTTTTTGAAAACTGAATCACACAAAGCACATTTTTCCCACTTAATTTGCTATTACTTTCCCTTTAAAGTTCATTTTACAAAGTCTTGTGTACTTTGACTAAACTTTTAATTGTGTTGACTCTGATTGCAGAATTACATGAGAGAGAGCTACTAAGTGAAAGAGGAAAACTCACACCTTCCTAGTGTAACCCAGCTCTTCTGATAAATTTCAACCTACTGAACACCTGTGTTCCAGTTAGCCTCCCTCCCTACCAGCTAGACTAACATTTCCAAATCCTAATTCTTTTTAGGTAGAGTGTGCAATGTGTGAATCTGGGATAAAGCTAAATACCTCCAAATATACTACTCTCCCATCAGAAGTGTTTTATGTAATGATTCCCCTCTACAATTTAGTTATAGCTTTTTTAAAAAAAAAATTACTACTCTTGCTAACACTGACAGAACTGTATACTGTAGGGTTTTTCTGAATGCTTTCTATATTGGAACTAATTTATTACTACTGCTTTCAGACTAAGACTCAAATAACTACTTGATGTCAACAAAAGTAATTTCATATGAACAGCACTAATCCAAGCCCATCCACTCTGAAAACCACACCCAGATCTCCCATAACTGTACCTGACTCCAGGGTCACTCATACTGTGTCCATGATAACGGTAAGTCTGTAGCTCCATCAGAATGGGCCCCTAAAATGGAACCCATAAATGGTCAAGTAAGACAAGGGGACCAGGACCAGTAATGCCAACAATTCATAGCCTCAAGCAGAGACTCTTGCAGTATCCAATGTATTCTCAATCTTCTATAAATCAGCCAAGTTATCAAGAATTTCTTATTGGTTGACTGATTCTAATACCTATTTATGGCATGTTTCATCCTTCTCATTTTCAATAGGAACTTAAATCCAGGTATGGTGTGAATGATTACTCCTGTAATCCCAGTGATGCAGGAGGCTGAGGCAGGAGGACTATGTAAGCGTGAGGCTAGCCTCAGTAACTTGGTCTCAAAAAGAGTGGGGATGTAGCAGTGGTACAGCAGAACTTAAAGCAATCTGCCAACAATTTGTTTTTAATCAAAAGGGCACTGAACATGTTATAAAGCCCAGGAACATTAGGTAGATTTCCACTTGCACCTAAACAAATTCGCCCATTTCATGATGCAGTGTTTCTTGGAGGGGCCAGTAGCCAATCCCGCTTCACGTAGACTGCTGGTTTAACAGAAAGCTGGCAGGCACCAATGACCTTTGATACCTAAAGCCTGCAACTCTGCTAGGAGTCTAGCCAGCTCAACTGTACATCACCATGCAGCTTGCTCATGCTACACTAGCCAACTTTGGCAAGGCTATGAACAGGTGGGGGTGGATTCATTTTGGCATTTATTCATTTAGTCTTTTGGTAATTTCATCTTGTAGTCATTTGGAATCACAGTGCATTGGGTTAGGGGTGACAAGGGGAGTTTCTAGGTCCTCCCATAGTTCTAAGATCAGGCTTTGGTCAGGTTAAGTCAAAACATTCTGTGAACTGAACATGTTTTCACCCGGGGTTGGACCCCACATATTCTTTTCAGGAACTGGAAGAGATGGAGGAACACCCAAGGGTCTGGCTCCTAGTCTTACAGTCCTCATGTAGACTGCTCAGCCCACTGCAGTTAATCTATCACCTTAGCCCTGCTCTGGTTTATCGCTCCATGTCCCTTCTAGTTTCTTTTCCCTCCACCCTGACATTTTCATCATTACTATCCACATATGATTTGTACTACTGCCCAAATACACATGTGGTATGTCACTAAAAGGTAAGCCACAGGGCTGTGCTTTTTTGGCAGTGGAACACTGAACATTTAAAGGAGAGCAACTACTCAATTTCTGCTGGCACTAAGGTACTTAAACCTTTAATTAATTTTTTTTATTTTTACAGACTGCATTTTGATTCATTGTACACAAATAGGGTACAACTTTTCATTTCTATGGTTGTGCACAATGTAGAGTCACACCATTCATGTAATCATACATCTTAAATTGGCCTCTTTTTAGGCCAATTTCATTGTTTTCTTTCTCACTGTCATACACTGAAAGGTACAGATTTTTAGGACTGAAGCAGCATGACTAAGATTATGCACTTAACTATACCGTAAATTTGCATAGAAGAAACTTAAATTCAATACCTATTACATAAGCAAAGTCCTATGCTGAGCATTGTGGCAATTCCCAAGCTGGTCACTCAGGGGCTTATAATTAATGGGTGGGTGGGTGGGTGGCACAACAATTAACCAAAACAAAAATAGATCATCATGATGAAGGCAGAGGCAAAATGTTGAGGAAACACCAGAAGACTGACCTCAAATGGGGGAAAAGTGGAATGTTTCCCAGGATGTGAGCTACCAAGACCATGCTATTCATAGAAGGACTCCATTCACTTGCCTGGACTCTGCTTCTATTTCATACACTTCAATTAGCAGCTAGTCCTGGAGAGCTACCAGAGGCATGTGGGAAGTATTCCTTTAACTTTAAACATTTTTAGCTGCGGGGCCCAAGACAAAGTCAGTGGAGAGTCTTACCTTCCCAGATCTACAATAGGCAGCTGCAAACCTTGTTGCCTCTCGAACACACAGGATATCCATTCCATCCACCTGTTAATAAAGGTGGAAGCAACAGAATATAAATCCAACTGTCCAAACCCATTTCACCTTTTTTTTTTTTTTTTTTTTTTTAAATAGTGCTGGGGATGGAACCCAGGGATTCACAAATGCTGGGCAAGTGCTCTACCCTGAGCCATACCCCAGCCCTCCCATTTTTTCTTTAATAATAATATATGTATTTTTAGTTCTTCATGGACCTTTATTTTATTATATGCGGTGCTAAGAATCAAATCCAGTGCTTCACACATGCTAGGCAAGTGTTCTACCACTGAGTCACAACCCCAAATCCCCATTTTACTTTAATATGACCTGCTCATATGTAAGAAAATGAAATTCTTCAAGTTTTCGAAGACCATCAAGAGTATGCATGAGGGCATCTAGCTGAGAGGATGTGGCCCTGGCTCTAAAAGAGGCATCCTTACCCTCAGTCCAGGAATAAAATCGCCTCTTTTGTAGTAATCGGTGCTGGCTGCTGCTCTCTCAACAGATGTTCCCATTCCATAGCGGTTATTCTCACAGATGAAAATACAAGGTAATTTCCACAATGCTGCCATATTGTAAGCTTCAAATATCTGACCCTGGAAGTAATTATAAAAAGTTCAAGTGGTTTCATTTTGCTCATTTCTCTAGATTTCATCATCATCCCAACAGTTGTTGCTCTGCCTGGCACAGAGTGCTTTCAAAAAGACTGAAAAGCCTCATCATCTAAAACCAAACTTCTGGTGGTGAGGGAAAGAAGTATGTGTGTTGGGGTGATGGGGAAAAGCAGCAGGCATCATACTCTTGCAACTAAGGCGAGACAAACACCTTACTTGCTTCTCTGGGGTCTCACTAGTAGTACATAACACACTGGAAAGAAGATCAATATGTAAAAACTACCTAGTTTTATGCTTTATTAATCTATCCAGCCCACTGGATGGCCAAAGTGAAACAGCATCTACGACACCAAGGGCCTTTCAGACTGGTGGTTACACGTACCTAAACAGGACAAGCAAGAAATTGAAAAGTCAGGGCTCAGACACCATTATAGGACATTGCCCCGGCATCTAAGAGAATGAGTCTGTATGTATCTTACAGTATTGGTTTGTAATGGGTTACAATTTTTAAAAAATCCTTCACCACAGAACATTTGAGAAGCACTAATATGCAGCAAAGAAGAGCTCCCTCACAGGAATGTGCCCCTATAAGGCTTGGTGTGAAATGTGCCAGGGGTACATCTCTAACTCAGCCAGAAAACCAAATGCTAACTTGCCACATGAAATACTATTTCAACCAATAAGCCATATACCATTTCCTTTACGAACCCAACTGTGAACATTCTACGCTTTGGAAATGAAACTAATTGGTGTCACAAAGTTAATAGATACATACCTGATTAGCAGCACCATCACCATATAAAGTCAAACAGACCTCATCTTTTCCATTGTACTTGCAGGCCAAAGCAATCCCGGCTCCCAGGGGCACCTAGTAACATTAAGGATGACCAAAAGAGGAACCACAGAAATCCATGAGAGGAGTAATGCTCTGAATTTTAACTCCTGGACAGAATTTGAGACAAAAATTACACTGTTGCTATAAACTATTCCTACCCCACCCCTGTCTCTGTTCACCCACCCCGATATTCAACAAACCAGTAATAAAACATGAATAAATACCATGTTCTGTTTTGACCAGTAAGCAATGACTTATCTGCACCTAAAGATTCAACTACTAACCCTAAAGAAAAAAAGAATGGAACCTAGATTTAAAATATATGTAACAGAATATTACTCTATTAGATATATTACAAGCTGTTAATTTTTTATCATTCAATAGCAGATGAGAGCAAGGACTCCCTACTGATAGAGGTTGGCATTGGATCATTGTAGGCCCCCAAGATCCTGAATGCCCACCTCTTCTAGGGTTAGGAGCTAGGACAAGGCAGAGGCAGGGTGAAGTTGATCTGATGAAGCAATTAATGTACTGAAACGTAGAGGAAAGTACAGTGATAATTCTACTGCTAGAGGCTCTTGCTTACTTCCGAAACATAAAAATGAATAAATTTTAAATCACTATCCAAATCTACTTATATAATTGCTCAAATGGTAACTTAAGAAGCAATAGGGATTTAAAAGCAAACCAAGTGGGCTGGGGTCATGGCTCAGTGATAGAGTGCTCACCTAGCACACATGAAACCCTGGGTTCGATCCTCAGAACCACATAAAAATAAAATAAAGATACTGTGTCCACCTATAACTAAAAAAAAAATTTATTTTTAAAAAGTCCCCAAAGTACTTAAAATTTTTTTTTTTTTTAATTTTTAAAAAGTCCACAAAGTACTAAAAATCCTTCAGAGAGAAGTTCTCTGGGTTGTCAAAGTTTCTGAAGACATGGGCAGAACCGTATCTATGAAAGCATGAGATCCTCATCCTTGACTACCTGAGCTCCAACAATGCCATTGCCCCCATAGAAGTTCTTGGCATACATGTGCATCGATCCTCCTTTCCCTTTAGCACAGCCTCCTCTTCGTCCTAGAAAGGGCAGAACACGGCAGAACACACGTGTGAAAAACCAAATATACAAAGTCATAAAACCACACCCAAGTCTTTACTTGGAGGCCAATTCAATCCCTAAGCATCTGTCCCTCCATGCAAACATATGTTCCTCCTTGTCTCCCTGCCCTTTGATAAGGAAGTTCAGACTAACTCCATGTCCTTGACCATTCCAATCACACCTGTTCTCTTATCACTTAGTTGCCTTCAGATGTTACTACAGTAGCCAGGACTTCTTTTTTGGCCAGTCACAACATATCTTCTGACTTTTCCTACACTGGTAAAATAAACAGTTCAAGAGTCAAAGGGACAGGACTGGGGCTGTAGCTCAGTGGTATAGTGCTTGTCTCACATGTGTGAGGCACTGGGTTTGAGCCTCACCACCCCAGAAAAAAAAAAAATGAATAAAGATACTGTGTCCATCTATAACTAAAAAAATATTTTAAAAAAAGTCAAGGGGACAAAGAAAACAGGAATATTAAAAATTGCAAGCATCTACACTGAATATACTGAATCCAACTTACCTTACCATGACTGCTCTATTGGCAGGCTTGATGATGATAACCCCATTCTGATTTATAAAATTCTTATTTGAGGGACCAGATGACTTTACAAATGGCTAGTTTACTTCTAAAGGACAACAAATGTACCAAAGCATCAATCCAGAGGACTTTGGGGATTTTTAATTTTAAACTCAAGAAGGTTTCAGCACTAACTCACAATGGTTTAGCACTTTAATGGTGAAATATCTGAGAACTTAATTCATTCTCTTCCCCTTTCTGTAAAATCCATAGCAAACCTGTTAGCTCTGCAAGAATTTCTCGGACAGAAAGGCCCCGAGTGAAGGTGAAACCATGAGCCCGGTAGGCTGTGATGAGGTGGTCCGTGGGATTTATGCCAGCCTCCAGGCCCACACAGCAGGCTTCCTGCATTAAAAGAAGAAACCAACATGACATTCATTTCTTGATAAAAAGGTTTCTATCAGACCAGATGTTATGAAACATTATGTGATGTGGGCTAAACCTCCTCACTAGAAACTATAGAAAGTGACATTTTTTTTTTTCATTAAGGACAGAGGAGGGTAAGACCTGAATCAGAAGTCATAAGCAATCCACGGATGTGCCTATACAGCGAAAGATCCTGAGTCAGATGTTAACATTAAAATACTGAGGGAATGTCACATGAAAACTGAGACTTGTTTTCTCTCAGAGAAACAAAACACTAGGAAACCTCAGCCCCTTATTTCCATTTAGCACATCATGGCATCCTTCTGAGGGGGCACACTGCCCCCAGTTTAACCCCAGTCCCTGTCATCATTCTCATGTTTTGTATACCCAATCTTTTTCATTCACTGATCCTATCTAACTGGCCCCACAGATTTGAGTTTGTACTTTGGCCTAAACCCACAAAACAAAAAACAAATAAATAATCCCTTTTCCCAAGAGTATATACAGTGAAGATGATTGCAATGTCAGAATTTTTTTTTTTAACATAATACCTTTATTTTTTGTGTGTGGTGCTGAGGATTGAACCCAGTGCCTCACATGTGCTTGGCAAACGCCCTACAATTGAGCTATAACCCCAGGCCCTGTCAGAAAGTTTTAAATTAGGAAAATTCTAAGAACGCACACAGGAAATTAGCAATGTTTTATGTGAATTAATGCTTTAGCCTAAGCTTTGTAGAGGGTTTTGGCATTCTACTTTTAATTTTAAATACCAACTTCAAATCCTTCTGACACAAAAGGCAGAGTAAAAATCAATAAAAAGAAACCATACCTAAATAAACATGGTTTGGGCTGGGGATATATAGCACAGTTGGGAGAGTGCTTGCCTAGCATGCACAAGGCCCTGTGTTTAATCCCTAGCACCACCAAAAAAAAAAAAAAAAAAAAAAAATTTATTAGAAACCTAACATTTACCTGACCATCACACAAGTGACAGAAACCACGAATAATTTTCTGTTTATAAAGCTGATCGGCCTTTAACTCCATTCGGCGCACAGTCTGCATCATCCTGTAGTATTTGAGCCCATCCTCCCTGGTGAGCACTGTCGTGACAGGAGGGCCCTCTTCCAGTCGGTGAAGGTCACATTTCTGAAATGGAGCAAGGCAGTCAACCCCCAGTTACTATATTGTGAACACAGCTGACTCATTCTAAGATCCAACTCAGTCGCAAATAATACTGAACTAAAAAACCAGCAAAGGAGCACATCATCAGTGCTTTATATTGTTTCTGACTCCTTAAATCTATAAGCCACACCAGGCAAAGGGATGGGCTTTGGAGGAAGGAAATTTTTCTGAGTTGTTTTTTTTTTTTTAATGAAAACCCCTAGGTGTCAACTGAGTTATAGACTGAAAGATGAATTTTCAAAGAAACATCTAAGAACCTTCTAATTCAACTGTTTTACTGAGTCGCGTCCTAAAGTTTGAAGTAGGTTTCCATTGTTTAAGCCTCCCTTCCCTGAAACGCCAACAAGCTGCTAAGAATAAATTCTTATTTTTGCCAAACTTCTCTGAGCCTTTGATTCTGGAACATTTGGGAGAAAATGTCAAAAAAAAGCATGAGTATCAAAAATGTTCTGTATCAGAGAGTACCTGTGGAAAAACTTATTGCAAAGTTAAATACCTCTTACCTTAATTTCAAATGTAGCATCATTTGCAAAATTACGGGACGCCACTAGCACTCTGCTTGCCTAGAAAGACAAAATATGCAAATAAATCAGTACTTTTTTTGTTGCTATTTTAGAAAGTCATTATTGTAACTATCAATTATTAGGATAATTATCAGGATAACCTCAAAAATAAGCAGAACCACTGATACAATGGGTAAAAGGGGCAAATGCAAATTAAAGAAGCTAAAAGCCATATCAGAAATGTGAGTGTATCATATTTTAACTGAGATTTCTTACTTTTTTTTTTTTTTTTGCAGTGCTGGGGATTGAACCCAGGGCCTTGTGCTTGACAGGCAAGCACTTTATGAACTGAGTTATATCCCCAGTCCCTGAGATTTCTTAAAAGACAACCACCATTCATTTCCCTCTGGGTGCCATAAAAAGATTCTCTTTTAAATGGTTTTTTTGTTTTTTGTTTTTTGTTTTTTGGTGCTGGTGATTGAATCCAGGGCCTCAAGTATGCCAAGTATATGCCTTTCCACTGAGTTGCATCCCCAACCCCTAAAAAGAGATTCCTCTTTGACAGAGACCCAACCTATTCAATAAAATGAAAACTTTAAGTTCCTAAATACATAGGATTCATTCAAGTGAAGGAGGAAATATATTTCAAAAATTCCAGATTCTACCAGCATAAATTAAAAATCTTACCTACTTCTTGAAAAGCCAAAAGAATGCTGGTAATAAAATCTCACAACAGAAATCATAACAGAAATATAAACAATAAGACAAAGAATAAAAAATTTAATGCAATTCAGTTTTCTTCCAGGAAATAACTTCAACTATCAACTTCATTCAAAAATGAAATCACAATCTTGAAATTCACTTCCAAGTTTCATGCCAAACACTATGAAACAATGGCAATCTATTAGCCTGAGATAAGTCTCCATAATTCCCTGTTTCAAGAGGGGAGGGTAAACAGAGAAGAAAAAGTGAAAAGAAAAAAAAAAAACATGCAGAGTCCTGGGAGGGAAGATAAGGGGATTAGTTTTAGGCAGAGTATCACAGCTATCAAACCAATTGCCTAACCTTTCGCCCTCCCTTCAAGGGGTAGCTGATATGACTCTAGTTACACAAGTGTGCATTAGTCTTTTTTGGGGGGAAAGACTTCCTATATGTATAATATAAAAAGTAAACCTTAATCTATTTTGTGTTATTTATACTGAAATGAAATAGACATGCATTCATATGAAGAATTACAAAATGTATTAAGAGCCAACACATTAAGAATTTATTGCTCTAACCTTTAAAAAGATAAGGGCAAAACTTTTAGTGCTAGCTAATTTTAGAAGCTCCAGGAATGGTTCCTAATTAATCAGTGCAGGACAAGTACAATTAACACAGAAAACTAATTATTTGAAGAGTTGACACCACCAAATGGGAAGATAACTAAGCATTTTCTTAGGTGACTTCATCTCAGAAATTCAACGTTCTTATGTAAGGTTAGGGGAAAAAACTGCAAATAAGAGAAACAATAAATCTAACTTTCAGAATATTAAATCTCCATCAAGCATCTAATAATGAAGACAAGGACGTTTCTGAGCTTCTAACTACTAGTAATGGCCTCTATCAACAGATATCCACAAAGAGGATGACACTTCTTAAAAGCAGAAACTGTGGTAGAAAGATATGAAATTTAGCATTTATTAGTTTCAAGTTCCAATTCAACTTCTTAAAACCTTCCAAGGTTGATTTTAGTAGTATCTTTGAATTTTTTTTTCCTTTCCATTACTTCTATTTGTTTTTCCTTAAATGCCTTGTCCAATCTCAAAGCTGTAAGCAAACTTCACCTTCAGTTAACCTCTGCCTATAACTAAAACACTGTACAATGTTGAAAACAGGTCTCTATTTCTTAGGCTCAACTAAAAACTGATGTTGTGGGAATTAAATGAGATAAAGATATGACAAATCTAGCCTACTGTCTGGCACATTAAGATCTCAGGGGCATGGGGGAGGAAGGATAGTAGAACGAATCTGACATTAATTCCCTATGTATATATATGATTACACGACCAGTGTTTTCCTACATCACGTACAACCAGAATGAGAACTTATACTCCATTTATGTATGATGTGTCAAAATGCATTCTACTGGGTGGGGGGTGGGTGGGGCGTAAAATTAATAACAAAATGTGTGACAGATACCATTGCCCTGTGTACATGCATGAATGCACAGATGGTGTGACTCTACTTTGTGTACAACCAGTGAAACAATAGCTGTACTCCATTTGTGTTCAATGAATCAATAAGTAAATAAAAAAAAAATTTAAAAAAAATGCATTCTACTGTCATATGTAATTAGAACAACAAAAAGATCTCACACACTGAATATATCACACATAACATTAACAGGAAAGTGGGCTTCCAGTTACAATTCAAATGCTAATACAGTATCTGATTAACCCATTTTGTCCCATCATCCTGAATGTGGAACATACTAAATACAGTATGTAATATATAGCTACATAATAAGAACATATTAGAATATAACAATTATGTTAATATGTATAAGCTCTAGATTGATTTTCAACCTATTTTAAAGGACCTGTGTCAATTCTGTTGAAATAATTCTCAGAGCTGAAAACCCGGGACTTAATGGGTTAATCAAATCGTGTTTTGCCATTAGTCAATGGGATGACTTCCTACATTTTGAGTGGCCCACTTCCTACATTTTGACAATCTCTGCCCATAATGCCCAGAGTTGTATTAAGTCCAAGGGAAATTACTAGAACTAGAATTACAAGTCAAAGCTTGGGGCAGTTATACCAACAAACACTATCTCACTGTGCCTAGAGGTCAAAATGCAAGAAGCTTAGATATGAGGAACAGCTAAAAGCTGGGGCCATAAATAGACTTAACCTTAACCCCCACCCTCTTAAGATCACTTCTGTTTTCTTTAGCTAATTTACTCTAAGCCTCTGTGTGTTTAAGGGTGAAGGCAGTTTCCTCTCTGGGTTCTCCCTGACGGCTCTCCAAGTGATTGCCAAGAAAAGCTCCAATGCTGAGAGGAAAGGAAGGGAGGAAATTTGTTTCTGGCGAGTCTGATTCTGTTTGAACCCTCATCAGAGCCGAGTGTATGTGTCTAACAAATGTATACCAAACTGGACACTCCATAAAATAACAGTAACCAACACATATGGCACTATGTGCCAGACGCTATTCGGAAAGGTTTAGGTACGGACGGGTCATTGTTGAATCCTCACGTTAACCCCAGGAAGAAAGCACTCTTTTTGTTGTTGTTGTACTTTTAGTTATACATGACAGCAAAATCCATTTTGATATAATTATACAACATGGAATATATCTTATTCTAATTAGAATCCCAGTCTTGGGGATGTACACGCTGGTGAGATTAACTGTGGGGAAAGTACTCTTATTATCTCCATTTTAAATAAAGAAACCAGGCACTAGGGCGTTGAAAAAAAATTGTGTGTGTGTTTCCCTAAGGTCACAATAGTTAGTAAATGGTAAGAACGATATTGGAACCGAATAACTCAAGTTTCCTGATTCCAAGCTCTTTACTCTTACGTACACTGCCTCTCAGTCAAGAGCAATGAAATTAGTAAGATCTGAAATGAGTGGAACCAACTGGCGATCAGAAGCCCTAGCCTCACCATTTCCATGCCCTGTAAACAGGGGCTGGAAATCCTCCAGCACTCCTCCTGCTTGGCCAGCGGAGCCGGGCCGACGGGGGCGCGGGGGAGGAGGCGCAGTCGAACTCCACGAGAATCTTGGAAGGATCCCTCTCTTCCCTAGCCCGCGCCGAAGGCCAGGCACCCCCTCCACGCCTCTCATCCCGGGGCCAGGAGCACAATGTACCGCGAAGAGTCAAAACAAAGGTCCGCGGCTCCCCGCGTGTCCCCCTTCCGGCGCCGGGCCCCAAACGGCGCACAGCCGGGTGCTCGGAGGTCCAACCCGTCCTCCTCCGGCCCCGCCTCGGCCTTGCTCACGCCCCACCCGAGCCTGCTGGCTCAAGCCGCCTCACCGGCTTCTGGGCAGCGCCAGCCAACACGCGGGAGACAGCCGCGAGCATCTTCCTCATGGAGCGCAAGCAGCAGCGGCAGCGACTCCAACGACTTGGATGTACGGACCGTCCCCAAGTCTCCTTCAAGCGCCCGGAGCCGATGCCACGCCCAAAACGCAACGACGTGACGGAGTCCGAACGACGTCATGCGCCGCGCCGGTCTGTGGACCAACCAGAACGGCTCCCAGCACCTGCCCCGCCCACCCGAAAGGCTTGCGACCGATCATTAAATATCAGCGCCAGAAGGGGCGGGGCTCTGGGCTCTTCAGGTCACCACGCGGCGGGCGGTTAAGGAGGCAGGGACCTGAAGACGCCTGCGTAAGAAAGTGCCCGCCCCACCGGAGGCAGGACCTTCTAGCTATCTGCACTGCCTTCTGGGGAGTATTAATTGTGCAGGCTAGTGCTACAGTATTCCTAGTCCTGCTGGTGATGCAAGTTTGCAGCCTTGACGGAATACAAGAGAAGATGAAGATTAGCGATTGGAGCGAAAGGACAGAACATCTGGTTTCTATAAATGCTTGTGCCACAAACTTGCCTTTAAAAGATCGCGTAACAGCTGTAAAATGCTGCCCTGTTTACTTGAGTTAGAATCCAAAAACCAATTCCCCAGCAATATGTTGCGAGTTGGCCATATGTATAGGAACAAGAGTTCAGTCTCAGTGCTTATTTGTTTTGAGTTTCTGTGAGCTTTTGCTTCTTTTGATGGGGACTCAGAGTTGTGGATATGTGATTGGATATGCAGATTGGATATGTGTTTTAAACATGGAAGAAACAGAAGCCTTTATTTTTTGCGTGTTGTGGTTACCCAAGCACTATAAAGATTTAAGACACAGGACTTAATGAGA
This sequence comes from Glaucomys volans, assembly GCA_020662805.1. Classification (NCBI taxonomy): domain Eukaryota; kingdom Metazoa; phylum Chordata; class Mammalia; order Rodentia; family Sciuridae; genus Glaucomys; species Glaucomys volans. The sequence goes on from JAJEJO010049825.1 coordinate 423,723, forward strand.
ACAATGAAGGGAAATGTGTGGATCATTGTTAGAGTTTGGGCCACCGTGTTAGGATGGACTGGGTTATGTTGCAGTACCAATTAACCTCAAATTATCAGAGGTTGATTTTCCACTCCTGTGTCGAACGTGGATTGGCCAGGAATTCTCCATGATATCACTCAGGAAACCAGGATGGAGGGCAATGTAATATTTCAGTATGTGACCCGCATGGCCAGTGCAACAGAGAGCACAGAAAAGATCTCAGAATGGCTTTCATGTGCTTGGGCTGAGTTGTGTCTTTTCCCTAGTGCACAGTTAATCTGGAAATAGCAAGTCAGTGAACTATATCATCCAGGGAGCCATGCTCTCTTCAAGTGAGGCTTCTAATGGTGGGTAGGGGAGGACTCTTTGGGGATTCTATCTCAGGCTGAGGGGCAGGGACTGCTTCTGAGATCTGCTGTTCCTACTTCCTTCAGAGTTCTCTTTATCTTTTCTTCCTCCCTTTTCTAATGCTCTATTATTTGAAAGATAAAATAAATGCAGATATTTGTTAGTTTTAACCCATAGAATAAAATGAACAGTCACAAATCCTTTGCAAAAACATAAATGAATAAATAAATGGGGAAGGAGGAACAACTTTTCATTACAGAATTCCAATTAATTAATGTAAAAAGATGCTGGAAATAGAAAGTCAGCATTTGGCAAAGGCCTCAGCAGCTGTTGCAGACAAGAATTAACATCCATAGAGGCTAAAATTAGTGGGTGAAAGTCTGATGAAAAACAAGGCAGTTGCATAATCTCAAAATATCTTCTGACAAGAAATTTATTCATTACAAAGGTTAAAATAGTAACTTTGCAGTGGAGAAACAAGGGAATCCATTTTTTTAAATGACCAGGATGTTTTATTTATGCTCGCTCTTTGTAGAAATTGCAAAACCAAACTTGGAAGCAACCTTGAAAGTGAGGGATGCTTTAGGAAATTGTGTCAGGTGGTGACAAGTTGAGGTTGTAGTTTTTAACTATGGGTGAAAGTAAAGTTATATGAGCTAGAAATTCACAAAGTTCTCCTGCATCTGGAGGGGAGACCAGGGAGATGAAGAAAGAATTGCATAAGGCATGGACGGACCTGAGGAAGAGAAAGTCTTAAGAAAGGAGGGCGCCTTCATCTTGAGTGAAATTGGAGACAAAGGACTCTGCTTCACCCCCACCCTACAACTCACTAGTTTACAGTGTGCTTCTGTGGGTGAAGCATGGGAATTTAGAGATCCTGAAATGTGCCTTTGACCTTTCCTTTGCAAATCACCCAAAAGATGTTCAATTAAGCTGAACTTCATGGCAAATCCTGGCCTTTAACATGCCTTTGGTTTTCTGGTCTGGATCACCATCACCCCTCCAGTGAATGAATTAAAATAAAGCAATCACATACGTGTCATAAAATTCAGCAAATATTTGTGAATGTCTTTGATGTGCTAGGCACAACGCTTGTAGAAGGATTATGGCTAGGGGCCTTTTCATCTTTGGAACCATATAAATGCTTTATATAACCATAATACAATAACATAAAAATGGAAATGAAATGCAACAAACTAATTTAATCATATATCAAGTTGTTGGCATAACCCCACATGGAATGACCTCACATTACTTAACACAGTCACCGGAATGTGACTGTGCCTCCTCAGTGGGATATAGCCTCAGGACAAAACGAACTAACTACCCCCAAAATCTTTGTTTTCAGTTATCAGTGCTCTTATTATTATTTTTGGTGTGGGGGGTGAACCCATGGCCACCCAAGCCCTATTGGGGTTATTATTATCTGAGACTACATACATACATACATACATACATGCACTTGGACAGTGTATACATGATTATGTTCATGTCATTTGGAACCAGGATTTTCATACTAAAAGAGACACAAATAGGAAATGCAAGAAGTTAAAGCTTAGTGGCTTGAATTGAATTCAAGTGGCCTGAATTTGAATTGGAAACACCAATATAAACTCCTGATTATTTTCCCCTTAAAATATTTATCTCCAGGGCTGAGATGTAGCTCAAGGGTAGAGTGCTTGCCTAGCATGTGCAAGGCCCTGGGTTCAATTCCCCAGTTCTGCAGGAAAAAAAAAAATTAAATATTTATTTATTTATTTATTTATTTAACTCTCTCCCCTGGAAATGTTACAGGGCCTTCTGAGAAACTGAGGCAACCTGAAGATTTCCCTTCAAACCCTGATTCTTGCAATCAAGGCAGAAAGATTTCAGATATGCCACTCAGAGTAATAGGAATGAGTTTATTGAAGGGATAGGAAAAGGGAAAGGGGACACTCTCAAAGGAGAGAGTGAGTCCTCTCAGAGAGGAGAGGGACAGTGTGCCTGTCCTGCCCTCCAGTTTTATTGGGGATCAAGGAAAGTTTCCAGAAAGTCCTACTCAGGTCTACCTGTTGACATTTGATTGACAGCAGGATGACATCAGACTTTTAAGTACTCACTGCCAAGGCAATTCTGGGTCACCTTGGCATGCTGACTGGTTCTAGTTGGATTCTCAACCATGCATTCTTGCAGGTTTTATGGTTAGGAGGAACTATCCTTACCTTCCTTGATCTGGTCTGTGAAAAGGGCCACAAAAGTGTCTCCCTTCAAAGTAACTTGGGTTCCTCTTATCAACATTATTTCCTGCCTGTATTTCCTTGAAGTTAACAGGTAGTTTGCTGAGGAATGTGACATATCCTGTCCACTTAGGCCTGGCGGGGTCACAGGTAAATTGCCTTTTGGCAAAGAAACCATGTGGGGGTCAGCACAGTGGGCCCATTTTATAGAATGATTCCTCAACCTCATGTTTCCACCATCCTCATCTGTCTGTCCCATAGCATTTCCCCCTCAAGGACTCTGAGCCCCTAAATTCTTTTAGGGTATTTGGGCACTGACTCATTCTGGCTACTCCCTGCTAAAAGTGGGCTATGTTTAGGGGACAGAAACTCGAAATTCTTGTTCTCCATCAGGTGGGGCATGAAGTTAAGAGTATTTAGCATTAGGGCAGTCTAGAGGTCCATGGTGGCAGTTGGTGGGTGCCTGGATAAGGTGTACATAGGGCAGGGATCATGCTAAGACAACAATAAATAAGACAGCAAAGCACTAGTTTTTTGCAAACAATTATCACAAAAACAATCAGTATTATTGGCTGGTCGCTGGAAACCATGAAGGTAGTAACTCATTAAAGCTTTAGGTGGGATCCACATGCCACTGATATGCTGATTTGTGAGTGGGGCCAGTTAAGGCTTTAGAAACACTAGCAGAGTTGTTAGAAACATACACAACATTAATTTTTATGTCACAGATGTCCCTATGAGCTGTAGTTAAAATATCTAATACCATCTGACTTTTGTAAAATACCTTTATATTGGCATTACTTTTGTATTTAGTAAAGATCCCTTTATCTGTGTCACTTAGGGCTTTCTTGGCAAAGGTAGTTAGGACTTTTATGTGCCACATCACATCTTTTAAACCAATATGAGGTATAAATACTGGGGCTACATAATCATACTAGCAAACACAGAAACAGATCAAGCTTGCATATACAGGAGGTTAGGAAAATTTGTAGGTCTCATGTTGATTCAAAACCAAAAACAAAACAAAAACCAACCCTGTGGTACTGAAAGTCTTTTGTGATAGATATCAGGCATTCCCATCTAAGAACCCTTCCTTTGAGCCTCCAGTTTTACTTATTTTGGGTGGGGCTGACCCAAGTATATATCTTAAGTTACATTAAAAGAATAATTGTCTTTCCTATTAAATGCCCATGTATAGCTGTGCTTTGGTTATAACTCTCCTGCCAGATGTTTAAGAACAAGTTGGTCAAAATCGACCTTGTTCCTACCTACTGTTAAAAGTCAGCTAAAGGGGCAGGGGATATAGCTCAGTTGGTAGAGTGTTTGCCTTGCATGCACAAGGCCCTGGTTTCAATCCCCAGCATCCCCCCAAAAAAGACCCCATCTCAGAAAACAAAAGAGTCAGCTGAAATTCCTTAGGGGGGTCACTGTTAGAGACATGGGCAAAGCCTCTTGGCTCCTTTAGCTTTTCTCTACCAGTGGTGCCATCTGCCAGGATGGTCTTACTGACCACATGTGGCTTGTCTTGGAAGCATCAGGGACATTTCCCTCTCCAATGACCATCCTCTTTATAGCATGTACACTGGTTGGCTTCCTATTCTCTAGGGTCCTCTCTATCCCCCTGATCAGGAGTTCAGGGTGACTTACCTGAGGTGCAAATTCCATTGAGGGGTCCTAGCCAACCTTAAAGGGCTGCCTTTTCCTTGGTCCTTTTGCTTCCTTGAATTTGGTCTCCGAGTTTTGGGTTTAAACATCCAACAGGCCAGTTTTGCCAGTCTTGAAGTAGTAGTACTGGGTTTTAACTTGAATGTCTATAATTTTACAGTTACTTACCCCTTCCATTTAATTGGGATCAGTATTAGTACTGGAAGTCAGCTTCTGTCCTATAGGTAATGGCTTATTATCTCAAATTAACTCATGTTGTCTTATTAGAAGTTGTACTACTGCAAAGCATAAACAGACAACAGTTATAGGATTTACAAGGAAAATACAAAATGGAATTAACAAGAGCAAAAACTTTCAGTTTGTACAATAGCGATGAACCAAGAAACAGTTTTTATAATCCCAAACCTTTACTTAGTTATATATTACATCCCCTGTTTATTTTGAGATCACAGTAATCTTTAGAACAAACATCTATCTTTTAAACTTAACTTTAAGTGAACTGAAGTCTAGCTTACTTTGGGGTCATCCTAACATGGAATAAGGTGAGAAGAAGAGCCTTAATTCAGGTGAGGTGGCTTCTTGACAAATCTTAGTAAAGTATTTTATTTTTGAAGCTGATCTTTGCCTCTTTCTTACATATCATTTTATAAGTTCTCATATATATTTTTCACTGAGTCTATATGAATATCAGTTAACAATACAACATTACATCTGAAACATGAATCAAATAAAAGCTAAGAGAGCTCCTAACTCCTTTCTGTGGAAAACTGGCAAAATGTTTTTATGTTCTACATTGTCAACCTTCAAACAAACCAGGCTCTCCTTATTACCTTTCAAAAATAAATTTAAATTTCCCTCTCAGTGTAAAGAGTAACACAAAATTTTATACATATCACTTATTTGATGACATTGTTTTATCCAATTACAAAATATTAAATGGCATAAATAAGTCCCCAACTGAATTTTTTATTTCTGTGTAAGTCTGATATATAAGTTGCTACAGGCAACTTTAGTTTGGAGAACAGCAGCTTGGTAAAGTGCTTTCCTAAGCTGTACATTTTAAAAGACTTATATACTTGGATAACATGAATACATCTAATATACAAAAAAGATCCAGCAATAGTTAGCATCTCAATTACATTGATGGCCTTATATTAACCAAATTTAACTTTTAAAGAAAACTTAGAATCCATAGTGTAGTGTAATAATCTAAAATGACAGTTGTCTGTTTAACTGGAGTTGTACAAACCCTAATTGCTTTAAGACTATTTCCCCTAAACAATAAAACCTAACAGACACAAGAAATTATCTTGCTTGATAAGAGCAGGTTAATGTTTTAAGAAACCTTTGTTACTTCAACACATATAGAATTAAATTTTGGTTTATATCAGTACATTAATATTTGAACTCAGGGAAAAATCTTAAATAACTTCAACTGATTGTGTTAATTAAAGTCAAATTAACCACACACAAACTTTTTGAGATTTACCCTTCATAAACCTTGTATAGCTTACTTAGACACTCTTATAACTTCTTTACTTTATCATACAAAATACTTTCTCATCCGGAAATATTTTCCTTCTAATTTCCATATTAAATATATTTCCATATCTCTTTTCCAGTTGCTGACTCTTTCTTAAATTTGCATTCTGAAACAATCCTTATGAAATTTCTAAATTCAGACAAATAACACCATTTTAATAAGATAAAATAATTTATGCTTTTCACAGTATTTTAGTTGAAACAGAATTGAAACTTTTTGTACTCTTTGCATATAGACTTTTACTTGTTAGAATTTTAAGTCTTAGTAACTTTGCTGTTAGTGAAGACCCAGAAATAAAACTATATTAAACTCTTTTTTATTTACCAATTTAAAAAAACACATTTAATAAACCAAAATATATATACCTTATGCAATTCAAGAAGTCAACAGTATTTGATTTTATATTTAGCAGTTGATGTTTTAACATTTTAACTTTGTAAATTAATCAGATATCTCCTCTAACAAACAAGTTTATGAGAATTAATCCCTTTGATGCTAAATAGAATTTGCTCATTTTAAAATGTAAACCCCAAGAGATCAGACAAGTATAGTTAATAGTATAAGCCATCTTCTTTTTCTGAAGAAAAATCCAAGAAGCAATGAATTTTACACTCTAAACATTTTATAGAAACCAACACTCTATTAATTGCCTGACTACCTAGAAAAATGTGTAGGTTAGTAATTTTAAAGACATCTTTATTTTTATCTGTTTACCCAATTTAGATTGAACTTTTTCTTAAACTTTTAAGTTACATGAATTAAAAGGCATTTGGATCCACTCCTTTTTTTTTCTTCTTTTAAAATTTAATTTATGAGTGCTCATTTCTCTGTATGCCAATTTTGGTATCACATAAGTGATATATAGACAAAGACACATATATAGTGGTATCACATATATTTGGTATCACATAAGTGATATATAGACAAAGACACATACAATATGGAGGTGCACACAAATATACATGAAAACCAACAGGAAAAAAAAGATTTTTGAGCTTTCCCTTGAGTAATTGATCTCTGAATAAAGACAGCAGGAAAAACAAGTAGAGGGGTTAAAAAAAACTCTATAGTTAGATAAAACAAGACTGATCAGAACAAAATGTATTAATTTAGGTGTGCAGGATTCAAACGTGAAAAAAAATATGAGCTCAAACGAAATACAGAAGTTCTATAAAATTGTCATGGCTGTAATTACTCTAGTAAAGGAGCACATGTAGACCAGAGTGCACTTTTGGATCAGACTAGAGTCAGTCCAGATATTTAAAGAATGTGGGAATCTATGAAATCCTCAGGTCAAGGCTCTCAAGGTAAAGAAGACTTACATATATGGGATCATTCCATTTTCCTTCCTTATGCCAAACTGGAAAGAAGAGGAAAACCTCAGGGTGTTTCCCTGATATTCCTGGGTCCATCACATTAGGCAGCTGATTCATCAGGCTCCCTTGCAGAGCTGACCCCTCCAGCTTGGGGCAATGCCTGCATCATTCCAAGGCAAAATGCAGACTTCTTAAGCATCCTTAAAAGATCCAGGACCTGGTCTAGCTGGCCTTTCCAGGTACTCTCCCTCTCTCTCTCCTGTACTCTAGTATTAGGGAGGAAATCAGCAGAATCCTAGAGTAAAATAACAGATAAAACAGCCATTTATGTCCCACAGCAGCTTGGATTTAAAAGTGACACTTTTTCTCCTGCTCTGATCTCAAGCTGATTTGGGCACCTACTCATGTGGCTTAGATTTTTAGATGGGTATCAGGCAGCTAAAAAGTAGGGAAAGCTGCCATTATAAACATAGGAAGCAAGATCTCATCCATAGGGCACTTTTGACCATTTTTTCTTCTTCCTTTTATAACAGTCTCTTAAGGTGTGATGTTATAGTTTGTTTCCCCCTAGAGACCATTTTTCTATTCTTCCAGGTGGTGATCAGGCCAGGTTTAGATGCCAAAAATTATCAGACATCTTTTTCTCAACTGTAATCAGGTCATCCCCTGGTATTATTTTTGAGGACAAATAAATGAAGGAGAACAGAACATGGGCGCCTGCACTGAGGAAAATGTCTTTTTGACTAGGGAACATTTCCCTGATCCTGGAGCCTCTAGTGGTCAGCAGTTCCCACCCCTCCTTCCATGACTTCTTGCTGGGGCCTTACTCAGAATGGAGGATACTAACTTCTTGATAACTCTTTAATTTAAGGAAGGATGTTTGCCAGCTAGCTGCCCTTTAAAATTTGTCTTACATGTTCCCGTTGGTCCTCATACTCACAGGACCATGATTTCATATTACGCTTCTCAATTTGAAGTGGGAGGCAAGCCTGTTAGTGCTCTGGGTGATATCCCCACTAAAGAAAATAAATAATTTGGCTCCTTGAACTAGGAGACATAAGGGGTAGTTTAATTGAGATTGAACTTCTGGTCTTTTTCTTGCCAGATGAGGAGAGTACAGAAGAGGTGTCTTGTCTATAGAAGGCAGTCTAACTTAAAAGCTGAAGGAGCTGTATTTTGAGAATCTCTCATATTGGGTCCCTGTTTAAGAGGTAGACATCAGGGACAGACTTGGGGTAGAAGCATTTCTGAAGAGGGAGAGATTGCTTGGCTCATGTTTGGGATTAATGGGTCACCTCTTTCTGAAAGACCTCAGATCAGACTAAGACTTCATCTCAGAATCCAAGATCATTGGGTGAGGGTGCCCTCTACCATTGGGCCAAATCAATCACAAACAGAGAGTGGTTGATATTTGGTACACCTGAGGGCTTTTGGGGTCAGACTTGGGACTTGATGCAGCACTGGGGAATGACCTCTGCCAGCTGCCTCCATTTGTCTCAAGCCTTCCTCTGTCCCACACACCAACTTTCTCCCACAGAAAAGAAACTGAAGCAAGTCAAGACCGACATTCCCAACATCTGGGTGAAGGGGGATTGGACTCACCTTCCCAGCAAGGCTGTCATCTGAGTCTTAAGATGACCAGCCGTCCTAGTCAAGTTTAATTGGCTGACAGGTGCCTGATGTTTAAAGAGAGTTTGCCCACTAAGAAAAAAGCACAGAGAAGAGAAATGAGAGCTCCCTTGTCCATATTACTCACCCTTTTTAGATCCCATATAGTGCAGGCTGCAAACCTCACCAATTTCCTTTTGGCTTCTTGTCTTGCAAATTTGAGAATAAAATCCATGGATGAGAATGAAAGGGAAGAGTGAACATAGTACCAAGAACCAGAGGTAGAGAATAGATTTTCAGAAAAGGCTGAACAGGGAAAGCAACCAGAAAAGAATTGGGGTAACTGAAGATAACTAATAACCAATGATAATCAATGAAAACTAGGCAGAAACACTAAATGTTACTGAGCTGGGGCCTTCCAAGAAAGGAAGGCAATACAAAGGCCTCCCCCCTCCAAACCTGGATTCTTGCAATTAAATCAGAAACATTTCAGACGTGTTGCTCAGAGTAATTGGAATGAGTTGATTGAAGGGGTAGGACAAGGGAAAGGGGATACTCTCAAGGGAGAGAGTGGGTCCTCTCAGAGAGGAGAGGGACAGCATGCCCCTTCTGCCCTCCAGTTTTATTGGGAATCCCAGGGAAGTTTAAGTACCCACTGCCATGACAACTCCAGGTCACCTTGCCCATGCTGAGCGGTTCTAATTGGATTCTTTTTTTTTTTTTTAACTTTTTTTTAAAGTTTTTTTTTAGTTATTGATCCACTTTTATTTTACTTATTTATATGTGGTGCTGAGAATTAAACCCAGTGCCTTACACATGCTAGGCAAGCGCTTTATTGCTGAGCTACAACCCCAGCCCTTTTTTTGTAACTTTAAAAAAAAAGTTTTATTTAATGTGGTGCTGAGGTTCAAACTCACAAGTCACATGTACTAGGCAAGTGCTCTACCACTGAGTCACAACCTCGGCCCTCTAATTGGATTCTTTATTTATTTTTATGTGGTCCTGAGGAGCAAACCCAGAGTCTCACATGTGCTAGGCAAGCACTCTGCCACTGAGAGACAGCTCCAACCCATCCTATTTGGATTCTTAACCATACATTCCTACAGGTTTTATTGTTAGGAGAAATTATCTTTCAGGATCTGTTCTGTGAAAAGGGCCACAAAAGTCTCTCCCTTCAGAGTAACTTGGGTTCCTCTTATCAACATTATTTCCTGCCTGCCTTTCCTTGAAGTTAGCAGGTAGTTTACTGAGGAATGTGACATATCTGTCCACTTAGGCCTGGTAGGGCTGCAGGTAAATTGCTTTTTGTCAAAGCAAGCATGTGCGGGTCAGCACAGTGGGCCCATTTTATAGAATGATTCCCTTAACCTCATCTTCCGACCTTCCTCATCTGTCTGCCCCCTAACAGAAGAATCCAGAAGCAAAACCCAGTCCATTCCAATAGCAATTATTCTGAAAAATGCTAAAGGAAAAGAATTAAGAATTGGCCCTACTTTTTCTGTATAGCCTGAATTTCAAGGTAAACAAATAGTTAACGAGAGAGAGAGAGAGAGTTCTTTATAGAACAGTTTCCAGTAATAAATATAAAAAAAGAATCATGGAATGTTAATACATTTGTCTCATAACCCCTAAGAAGATCATGGATCCAGCTTGTGCCTTCTGCCCCAATAGAAACTGAAGTGACTTCATCTTCTATGAAATGTTCTTGCCTCCAGATCAGACCAGCATCTCATAACCCTCTGTTTCCTGCTACCATACAGGGATGCAGTAATCATGATTAAAAAATGGAGGAAACGTTACAGGACAGATGTCTTGGCATCTTTAATAAACAAATGATAAGATTTGGGAAAAAAAGAGGAAGGGGGAACCATCATGTTGAAGGAGATTAACCAAATACAATGGGGTGTATCTTAGTTGGATCCTGACTCAAACAAAGCAAGTGTAAAAACAGATTTATCAGGTCATTTGGGCAATTAAAACACTGACTGGATGTTTGTTGGTATGAAAAATGCTTTTAGGTGTCCAAAAGGCATTCAATTCTTTTAAAAAAGAGTCCTCTTCTTATACAGATACATACTGAAGGTTTTGTTTTTTGTTTTTTATTTTCATGGTGCTGGGGGTAAAACCCAGGGCATTGCCTGTACCAGGCAAGTGGTCTACCACTGAACCCAGGGAACCCAGGTCCCATATATTGAAGTGTTTATGATGTCTGAGAGTAGCTTTAAGGAACCCAGTAGTAAGGGTGACAGTGCTTGGGTAGTTTGTGGGATTCATACAGAAGCAACAAGATAGGCCATAAGTTGTTAAAGCCAGGTGATTACTACATAGGGGTCCATTGTACTATTTGCTGTTGTATGTATTTGAAAATTTCTCTTAATGAAAAGAGCAGTGTAAATATCAGACATCAATGATTAAATATTCAGTATTAATGTATTCGGTTGATTTAAGAACATCCACATTCTGACTTGTTGGCATTTGCTTACATACAGCACATTGAAGGTACTGAAGGGCTTGCTCCGTTTGGACAATTGCTAACAATTTATTAGCATTTATTCATCAATCAGTACGTACTGAGCACATCCTCTGGGCTAAGGTCTGGAGGGATGGGAGTCAGTGGTGTTGTGCTATTGTGGAGCTGTGGTCTGGTGGGCAGGGAGGTGGGGGGCAGTCATTAAATAGAGAAACTATGTACATAATTATGCATGTAATTAACACATTTCAATTGTGTTATGGAGGGTTAGGGGCTGGGGTGGTCTGGAAAAGTGGAGTATCTCAGTCTGTGCTGGGTAGTTTAGAAACGAGAGATACTCATTTCTCACAGAACTGGAGGCTGGGAAGTCCAAGTTCAAAGTGCCAGCACTTCTCGCTGTGTCCTCGTGTGGTGGAATAGGTGGAAACAGGTGGAAAAGAGACAGGGCACAGTGGCACATGCCTGTAATCCCAGTGGCTCAGGAGGCTGAGGCAGGAGGATCTCGAGTTCAAAGCCAGCCTCAGCAAAAGCGAGGTGCTAAGCAACTCAGTAAAAATGTCTCTAAGTAAAATAGGGCTGGGGATGTGGCTAGTGGTTGAGTGCCCCTGAGTTCAATCCCCAGTACCCACCCAACAAAAAGGCAGAAGAGACAAATGCTGTGTCCTTGCCTGGTTGAAGAGTGGAAAGGTGTACAAGAGCACAGGATGCCTCCTCCAATCTGTTATAAGGGCATTAATCTTGTCACCTCCCCTGGGTCTCAGCTTTTAGTACTATCACATTGGTGATCAGGTTTCAACACATGAATTGGGGGGGACACATTCAGACCACAGCACTAAGGAGGAGCCCTTTCTGATAGCTGAGTGCTGCTGACCTGCTACAGGCATCTACAGGACGTCCCAGTCAAGGAGCAGCAAGATACTTTTGAGGAATGGAAACCAAGTTAGCAAGTTAGCAGCAGATCATCCTGGTCCTGTTAGACCTCATTAAGGACATTTCCCCTAAGAACAGTGGGGAGCCAAAGAAGGATTTTAGCATTAGCTTAGCATTCCATAAAAATGGAAGATGACATATACCCTCTCAGATGTACCCTCCCAAAGGAAATTAATGGGGAAAAGTGCCATTGTGTTTTCAGGAGGGCATGAAGTTCCTGAATCCAAGGTACAATGTGTGCGTGTGTCAACCACCAGGCAGTGTGGGGTAATGATCATCCTTTTAGATTGGCCAATGCAGAAATGTGGGGAAATGGGTTGCAAAACCTCCCCTACTGCACTATGGGTGTGCTCAAGCTAGAGAGAATGTAAACATGGAATGCTGGGGCCATCAGGTCTATGTTTCAGACAGGTGCCACTTGTGGCCCATTCTACGTTGCTGCCAAGAGCAGGGCAGACCCCTTCCTTTTGTGAGTGGGTTGTATCACCCTGAGCTGGCTTTAGGTCAGACCCCAGATTGCATCACGTTGCATATTCTTGTCAATCTGACCTAATTGTTTAACCATCACACAGACCATGAATGATTAGTCATTATCTCAATTATTTTCTGGGTCAATCCCCAAACAGAAGTTGCCTTTGGAAACCTATGGAGAAGCAGCCTAGCATCTGTATTCTGGAAATGGTCTGCCTGGTCTCAATCACTCACTAGCTGTGTGACCTTGGGCAAATTGCCTAACCTCTCTGGGTTTCCATTTCCTCATCTTTAAACTTCAAAGACAGTATTCATCTCATAGGTCTGTTATGAAGCTTGTATGGATTAATATTTATCAAGCAAAATGCTTGACCCTTAATGAGCACTATACTAGAATTGTGTGACTATAAATAAATATGCCAATCTTTTAACCTCTTAGTGCCTTGGAGTGGACCTTCAGGAAAGCAGGAAAGCAGAGAACTCAGGAACCAGAGGCCAAAACTCTAGGCCTGTTTCTCACATTTGGTGCCCTGCTATCCTACTCCTGAGCTTCTCTTTTTCAGATACGTTTTGAGAGTAAATCAGTAGGGCACTTGGAAGATTTAAGGGTTAACAACTATCTATTGGGGGACACAGACAAGTGCTGCTAAATAAAGGGAAGCATAGGACATTGTTACTTCAATGAGAGGCTAAAAAGTAGGAGCTGGCACAATAGCTGCTTACCCGCTGGTGTGCACCTAGGAATACAAACGCTCTTACTAAGTCAACTGAAGAAAGATTATGTCAAGAATGTGTTTTGTTCTGGGCCTTTTTAGGCATTATTTACCACTATGGAAAAATCCTATCACCGATGGAAATACTTCTATTGGTATCTGAGTCTCTGATTTAAACACCCTGATTCAGTCTACACTTGTAGCTGTTCTACTCAGAGCAATTCTCTGACAACCAACTCCATGATGGCTCTGGCATAGTCACATCCAAGCCTTTTGAAAAAGCCTAAACATGGTGTGTGTGTGTGTGTGTGTGTGTGTGTGTGTGTGTAGGCTATATTATCTCTAAAAGGAGCCCTGAGGTGTGGAAGGATTGGGAACCAGTTTTCTTCCAGCTCCCTAATGACCCCTAGTGGTATGTGTGAGCATCGCTTCACTTAGCTACTGCTTTTGGATTTAAGTTTGTTGGCCCCAAAATTTGGTAAGGAAATGATCCTTTTATGCAAGACTCGAGGCACAATACTGCTTGAGTATCCCATGGCCATCTCTCTCATCTGCTGTCACTCAGAATCTACCCAGGTCACCCAGCTACCATTCTCTTAAGAGAATCTGGTCCCCATTACTGTGGGAAGGGCTACCTTTGAAGAAGGGCTAGTCCCTATTAGTTTGACAGAGTTTCTAACTCATAGGCCTTGGGGGTGCCATCTACAGTTCTGAGGATCTCTCAGGTGACACTGGTGTGGCTCATTTGGGGACTAGTTCTCATATTGTCTTGAATACTTATCAGCCTTCTAAATGTAGCAGAGCCCAGTGGCCAGTGTGGGGTGGCAGTTTAGAAAGTGGCCCTTGTGAATCCTTTCCTGGGTTGGGGAATCAGTTGCCATGAATTCCCCACAGGGAAGTGAGGTTTCCTACAGGATGCCATTTCCTCCCAAATGAGCCTCAATGCCTTTGAAGAAAATATTCAATTGAGAAAGCTAATGTCACCTCTTGGTGACTTGCAACATCTAAGAGAACTGTGTCTCTTGGTGGCCAAAGCAGGTGCCTTTACAGACAGAACTGGAGTCTCAAGTTGCCAGCGTACACTGGTATTTGTGTGTTCTCTTGGACTTGTCCCTGTCAATTATTTTGAAAATAAAAATCCTTGTGGGCTTGCTCAAAATATAAGAGAGGAAGAGAGAGAAAGGCAAATGGAGGGAAGAAGGGAATTAAGAAAAAAGGATGGGGGAGAGAGAGAAAGGAAGAGAGAGTGAGAGAGTCTACATTGGGAGAACTGGCCTTGGTATCTGGTGAGCCTGAGAGGGGGTTATATGGAGCCATTGAGTGCTGCTGCCTGCAGTGACAGGAGGGTGTGAGCTTGGTATGTGGTATTACAGAAAGATCTAAAACACAGATGGCTAAGTTGCTAATAGGAAATGGAGTGCAACCAATCTGGACTCTCCTGCTTCATTTGGGTGCTGTGTCTGCAAGTCCTTTTTGCTTTAACAGACAGCTGAGTGCAACCAACCTGCTTCCCCCCAGAGGTTCCAGCCACAACAGAAGCTAAGGGTAGTAGCAGTTTTGCAACCTTGGAGTTGGTTTGTGGCACCCCAAGTGGGAAGCAGTGTGTCCAATGCCCTTTGGAGTGTTTTGCAGTCTTTCTCACCTCAGATTCTTCATCTGAACCACAGAACTCAGAAATTCATGTTCATGGCAATTTTCTCAACTCCCCCCAAAGGATTATATGACTCCCATTGTGGGTGCATAAGAGAGAAGTTCATTGCTTACAGTGGATGCTTGGGGAAATTCAGAGCCTCATCCTTACTTGGGATCAGAAAGGCTGAAGGGCAATTGGAATCACAAGTTTTGTTCATGCATTTGTCCACTCTGTCTATGAAAAGTCTACCATGATGGGACTTTAGGCTGAAACTCAAGAACCATGAGTTCGAGTCTTAGCTCTGTCACCAACTAGCTGTGTGACCTCAAACAGATTACATCCCTGGACCTGAAAGAATGGAACACAGCTCTGTACAGCTGGGGGTGGCTTTAGTGATAGTTCAGCCCTCTTTTTCACAAGTGAGAAATCTAAGGCCCAGGGATGTAATTTGTTTGAGGACACACAGCTATTTGGTGACAGAACTGAGACTAGAACTCAGGGTTCCTGAGTTTCAGCCTAAAGTCCCATCATGCTAGACTT
This sequence comes from Glaucomys volans, assembly GCA_020662805.1. Lineage (NCBI taxonomy): Eukaryota > Metazoa > Chordata > Mammalia > Rodentia > Sciuridae > Glaucomys > Glaucomys volans. The sequence continues at coordinate 439,197 of JAJEJO010049825.1, forward strand.
TTCATAGAGTGAGTGTACAAATGCATGAATAAAACTTGTGATTCTAAAATAATGAGCTGATAAGCTCAAGGTCAAGCACCTTCAGAGTAGTGACCTTGTGTCTGCCCTTGATGGAGGATTCTTATCTAACTGAGTCTGCCTTGAGCCAGCACTTCATTGAAGAAAAGGAACTTGTCATGGCATGCACAAGAACAGAACAGGCCCTCCCCAAGCTTCTGGGGACAGAATGTGTGGCAGGTTTTGCACCTACCTAACTGAATGCTTTTGACAGAATTCTGTCTAAGACTTTTTTTATTGTAATGTGATACTGAAGTGGAGAAGAAAGAAGACAAAAAGCTTCTGCCTACTTTGTGGGAAGCCACCATATTTATCCAAACAACCTGACAATGTTGAAGAGACACATTTATTCATTCTTCCAACAGATATTTTGGGAGTGCCTATTCTAGGATTTGGAGATACAAAACCAGACAAAACCTCACACTGTTACATCAAAATAAAGGTAACTTGAGTTCTCTGGAAGGACTCCAGAAAGCAAAGTTTCAAAATCTCTATAGCTCTTCAAAAATGAAACAATTATAGAGGAATAACCTCAGTATGCATGAAACTAAAATTTAAAGAGTAGGTACTTAGTGGTTCTGATGAACAGCATCAACATAAATGGAGATACTTTTTAGGAATGCAAATTCTGGGACCCTAGCCAAGTTCTCCTGAATAAAAAACTCTGACTAGGGGCCTACAATCTTTATTTTAAAAAGATATCCATGTGATTTGGATGCCAAGTTTGAGGACCACTTGTGTACTTTATAACAAAGGAAAATTCCACCAGGTGATGCTCTCATGTAAGTACTATAATGGAAAAACATTTCTTCTGCAATTGCTGGGTGTTATGAGAACATATTCATTTTGCAATTATAGGAAGATTCCACCAGGTGGTACTCTAGAGTACAGAAGTTCCCTGACTTTTACTTTACAATGGTGTGAGAACAATATGCAGTCAGTAGAAACCAATCTTTGAATTTTGATCTTTTCCTGGGCCAGCAATATGCAATGCAATATTCTCTCATGATGCTGGGCAGTGACATTGACCACAGCTCCCAGTAAGTCACACAATCACAAGGTGAAACAACCTATACTCCATAGCATACTATCCTGCTAAGCTACGATGTTCAGTAGGTTAGGGTATCAAATGCATTTTGGACTTATATTAAACTTTAGGGGGTACTGAGATGTAACCACATTGTATGTTGAGAAGCATCTGTAGTAGAAAAAAACTGTCTGCAATTACATAATTCCAACCTATGGCATTCTAACCTGAGTAGTAGGAAAAGAATGTGGAATATGTAATTACAGGCATACTCCACTGGGTGGCACTTGAACATGAGTAGTGGGAAAAACAATCTATTGGCAATTACAGGACACTGCCAGGTGGCACTCTGACTCAAATAATAGGAAAAAACTCAGATATGTAATTGCAAGAAAATTCTATCCCATGGCATTATGACCAGAATAAGAAGAAAAAGGTCTGTGTACAATTGTATGAAATTTGTACTTGGATACTATAACCAGATTAACAGTTAAAAACTTTTTTTTTTGCTCTGCAATTACGCAAAAATTGCACAAGGGGCAGTCTAACTGAAAATTATGTCCTGCAATTATGCAAAAATTCCACAGGATGGCACTCTAACATAAAAATAGAGACACTAGGCTATGCAATTACCCCCAAATTCCACAGGATGACACTCTAACATAAGAAACTCGAACGTGCAATTACTCCAAAATGCCACAGGATGGCACTCTAATATAAAAAAGAAAAAAAACTTGGCTACGCAAGTACCCCAAAATTCCATAAGATGGCACTCTAACATAAGAAATAAAAAGAAACGTGGCCATGCAATTACAGAAAAGATCCACACGATGGCAGCATAACACAAGAAATAAAAAAGTGGGCACTGCAATTACAAGAAATTTCCACAAGATGGCACTCCAACATAAGAAATAGACAACACGCTGCAGTTGTCTGAAAATTCCATGGAGTGTCAGTCTAATTTAAGAAAAGTTTGCTTCTGTCTATGGAATTTTTCCAGGAATTGAAGCAAAAATTTTATTAATACGTGGTAATGAACTTGTGAGATTTATTTACTTATTAAATTAAAAGTTAGTGATTTTCAGTACTTTGAATTTATTATGATTATAGTGTTTATTCTTAGAAGTTTAATGAGTTATTTGTACATTCTTCACACCAGTAGCAGATCCTGTTGGGTAGTAACAAAATAACCTAATTTTTCAATCTTTCCAGCCTCTACTGTAGTAGCTGATGCATACTAGGAATCAAATATATATTAAGTAAGTTAAAAAATAAAACTAACAGGTCCGTGAGGATCAAATAAATAGAATAAGAAATTGAAAGTTTTGAGCTCTTTTCCTAAGGTTTCTGCATATTACTATTAGACAGTTAGGATGAAATGTAGAGGAAAATGTAACTGAGACCAAAATAACTGTTGTTAAATGCCTTCAAGTTGAGATTAAAAGTCATTGAATTAATATATATGAAGATTGAGCAGTTTTAAAAGGAGGAAATTAGATTTGACTATGTTTTCAAAACCCACTGAAACTATTTTAACTTTTCTGGAACTTGATTTTTGAATTAAATGACTTGATCACTCAAAGGAACATGGGAAACCTGCCCTTCATGGTCACATTAGGCCTTGTCTTCATCACTGCCATATATTTTGCTTTTGGGAAGGGAGTTTACATTTTATTCTGAACTAAAAGCCTAAACCAAAAGAAATCTTCAATGGTGGTGTGGTGGGCATCTGCCATTGATTAGGAATTTTTAAAAAAGGATATGGAGATCTTGCCCTTTAAAGGCTGTGCTTTGGCCTGTGGGCTGTCTCACACAGCTGGGAGCTTCTGGGGTTGCTTGGCTTTGACTCCCAAGGAAGTTACAAAATGCCCTACTTCCTGGCTGTTGGCCTATTTAAAATTAAATATGGGTGTACAAACCCTGGCATTTGTGATCTCTGTCATTAGTCACTGTGACATTCCCCAGAGCATCTGGCAGCTTCAAAGGTATCTTGAACATGGGGTTCACCTATATGTCCTTAGAGCCTAGAACAGTGCTGGGCATACAGTAGGTACTCAATACATACACCCAGGCTAATCTCTTATCACAAAACCTTTGGAGAATTTCTTGTATCTGATGTATCAGTGTACTGTGCATACATGGAATCATAATTGATCACTAAAAATTATGGTACTTAGGAAAGTCTCTGAAATGAATCATTTCAGGGGTCCTGTTTACTTCACATTCTTTGTGCAGTGTGAGGACTCATGGACAATGAATGCCACTGAGGCTGGCCTGACTTCAGCTTTGGAAATTCTAAACCTGTTAGAAACCAAACAGGAAAAACTTCCTTCTGTGTCTTGGAACCTCTTAATTGCTGCTCTACACATTTGAGCAAGTGGCTTTATCTTCTGGAAGCTTCTGGAGTAAATATTTCTTTAGGTTAAATGTTGACATAACATTCGTTTCTTCAAAGTGAAAGCCAAAACCATGCAAATCTGAAACTAATTCTGAATAATCTTATTTCACTTCATGGTCATTAACTAGTCTATTTTGTGAGTTTACGTCCTCTGAGAACTGTGCTTCTCAACTGGGAATGATTTTGTCTCCAGGAAACATTTGGCAGTATCTAGAGGCAGTTTAGGTTGTCACCCCTTGGAGGGAAAAAGTGGCCAAGGTCCTAGATGCTACTAAATATTCTACAAGGCACAGAACAGCCAATGATGAAGCCCTCCCTGGGCTTTTATGTGGGATCATGGATTTCACCTTCTGGTTATTGACCTCTTCATCCTCTTTGTGGCCTAGGAGGCAGACCTACAGGAACTTCTCTCTGGCTGCTTCTCAGGTTCAACCATTGGGCAACACCAGCAAGAAATGGGAGCCAAGTAGAAAAGTTCCTTGCCATAGAATCTGGAAATGCTTGTACAATCTTGACAAACAAACCCGTGTCTTCACCTGCCCAGTTGGCATGTTGTTTCCTGCCCAGGCCTTGACTGATATAATTATTCAGTATGTTTAAGACTCAGACATTCAGGTTGGCACCTGTTTCTTTTCAAGGCCTTTTACACAGACATTGGAAATGATGTCATGCAAAAACTCCTGTCTGGTTCTCCTTTTCCTTTCTTGAAAATCAAGTTTTCTCTACCCTCTTTTCTTCCAAGTGACCTTTAAAAACTCCACCCAGGTTGACATACCCTATCAGAGCACCTTCTTGCCCTCTGTCCTATAGGCCACAGAGGATGGGAATTGTTTGAGTTTTCTGAATGCCAGGAAGGTGGACATGTGGACTGTGTGCTAATCTTCTAAGAAATTGCAGTTACAAAATGTCAGTAGCCCTTTTGAAAACCTGGCAATGACCTTTAGGTGAGAACCTGTTAGTCCTCAAGGACATTATTAGGCTGGGCGTGGTGGCGCACGCCTGTAATCCCAGCACTTGGGAGGCTGAGGCAGGAGGATCGCGAGTTCAAAGCCAGCCTCAGCAACTTAGTGAGGCGCAAAGCAACTCAGTGAGACCCTGTCTCTAAATAAATTACAAAATAGGGCTGGGGAAATGGCTCAGTGGTTGAGTGTCCCTGAGTTCAATCCCCAGTACCAAAAAAAAAGAGACATTATTAGGTATGAGGAAAGGGTTCTGAATGAAAGGTTGAGATCTCCTCCCCCTCACCTTGCTTTCTTATTCCTTTCTCCCATCCCCAAAGAACAGAAGCTTTTGATGAAATATGGTATTATAATTCATAGTAAGTGTGCTACAGAAGGTGGTCAGTATTGTAAAACTAAGTGGATTTGACTTATTGATGCTCTATTCCATGAAATATGAAAGTCTTCCTTCCATGACCTGTTATCACAAGGCAAGAGGGAGTGGGCAGGATTTTCAGACCCTAAGAATTTGCTAGTGCTTCTCCAGATGGCTCTGGCATCCCCAGATGTGTCAGTTCCTAATTGTCTTCCATTGTGGGCACACATAGGCTCATGAGCTCTTAATCTTCACTGTAGCCCCAGAAATGATTTTGCTCCTCCAACAACATTTATTGATCATTTATAATAACCCAGGCTCTGGAGACAGAACAATGAACATGACAGAGGCACAATTTTGATAATTTGCTCAAAGTTCAATAGAGAGACAAGGAACCCATCACAGGGAGCCAATACTGACTGAGGTACTTTGGGAAGGTTCAGTAAGGAAGTGATAGTTGTGCTAGGTATTAAAGGAACCACAGAATTCACAGGGTAAGGAGGACATCATAGAAAGACTACCAACTAAGAAAATCCCAGCACCAGATATGGATTCTCAGGTGAGTAACACCAGACTTTTAAAAATTTATACCAATCCTCCTTAAATTATTCCACAAAATAGAATTGAAGGAAACTCCTCCAAACACTTCTATGTAGTTCTTATCACCCTGATTTTAAAATCAGACAAGGACATATTAAGGAAAGAAAACTTTACACCACTATTCTTGATGAACATAGAGAAAAGATTCTCAATAAAATACTGGCAAATTACATTAAAAAATATTAAATAAATATTGATCAATTGGAGTTCATGCCAGGGCTGCAAGGTTCTTTCAACATATGGTAATCATCAACAAAATTCATCACATCAATAGGCTTAAAGACAAGAATCACATGATTATCTCAATAGCTTCAGACAAAGCTTTTGGCAAAATGCATAATCCACTTGTGACCAAAACACTAGAAAAAGTAGGGATAGAAGGAAATTAACCCTGGGAAAGGTATATACACCAAACCCAAGACCAACATCATTCTAAACTGAGAATAACTGAAACCATTCCCTCTAAAAAGAGGAACAAGAGAGGTATGCCCACTTTTACAACTTCTATTCAGCATAGTCCTAGAATATCTACTCAAAACAATTAGGCAAAAGAAAGAAATTGAAGGAATACAGTTAGGAAGAGCTAAAACTATCTCTGATTACTAACAGCATGATCTTATATTTAGAAGACCCCAAATCCACCAGAAAATTTTTAGAACTCATAATTAATCAGAAAATTAGGATTCAAAATTCAAACTCATAAATCAATTGCACACCCATACTCCAAGAAAAATCAGCTGAAAAATAAGAAAACCAACTCATTCACAATAACCCCCCCCAAAATATAAATAAATACAATACTTGGGAATCAATCTAACAAAAAAAGTGAAAGACCTCTATAGTGAAAAGAACAAAACATTAAATAAAGAAACTGAGGAAGACCTTAGAAGATGGAAGAACCTCTCATTTTATTGGAGAGGCAGAATTAATATTACCAAAATGGCCATAGTATCTAAAGGACTATACAGACACAGTGAAAATTCTATCAAAATTTCATGACCTTCTTCATGGAAATAGAAGAAAAAAGCAATCATAAAATTCAACTGGAAAAACAAGAAGCCCAGAATAGCTAAAGCAATCCTTAGCAAGAAAAGTAAAGCAGGAGGTGTCATGATACCAGACTTTAAATTATAGTCTAGAGCTATAGAAACAAAACAGTGTGGTATTGGCACTAAAACAGGCAAGAAGACCAATGGAGTAAGAATAGAAGGCACAGAGACAAACCCACATGAATACAGTTATCTCATACTAGAAAAAGGCACCACAAACATACACTGGAGAAAAGACAGTCTCTTCAACAAATGGTGCTGGAAAAACTGGAAATCCACTTGTGGATTGAATATAACAATTATATATGCACTGTGGGAGGTTTTATTTAAAAGGACATTTCTGAATACTCGTACTGAAAATCACGAAAAACCTTAATGAAAATCAGTGTCGATAATTTGACAGTTTTCTCCCTTTCGATATGTACATAAAATTTTACCATAAAGTAAGATTACTATACAGTGAATTTAAATAGAGTATCAGGTACTTTTCCATTAATGCTACATGAGTTATTTTGCACACAGATGAAGAATTTATGGATTTTATTATGCTTTCAGATAATGTCAGACAGTGATATATGGAAGGGAGGTTCCTTGGTCACCTCTCCAGGTTTTATGCATTCTCTTTATTTTTCAGTGCTTAGGCTCCAGTTCATTCATATGCAAAAGGCAATGCCATTCCTCACAGAATCCCACAGTTGGTTAAGACATTGGATTCTGGGACCCAGCCAGGAGGCTTGGTTTCAGGATGAACTGACACTGCATCTTTTAGGATATCTCTTCCATGAGGAAAGGCTCTAGGAGGTTGGGAGTGGTGGCACCGTCCTTTGATCCCTGTGTCAGGAGTGCAGTGTCTTGAGGATGCTCATCTGGAACATTCTCTCTCTTGTGATATGACACTCCATATTCTCCCCAGGAAAAACTTACATGTTGAAAAAGAAAAAATCATAAATTGTATGAGTGGGGAAACCTGGCAGTTGAGCTCCAGGTGGCCTTCTCACACCAGTCCTCTCCACCTCTTCAAAATGCAGGGGTCATCTGGTCCACCATCTTCTGCCTCTTGGCTGATTTCAGGGAGCTGCTGTCCGGTGCTTCCTGGAGGCCAGTGCCACTGTAGTCCCGCACGTGCTGAAGAGAATCTAAAACCACTTTTTAAAAATATGTAAATAATACAGACAATAAAAAGGAAAAAAAGCAGAAAAAGAAAATAATGACACTTCATTATATATGCATAGCATCGTTCATTGCTATGTTGTATCTTTTCATAACTTTTGCTTTTCTTCTTTTTGGGTATCTATTGTTTTACTTATAAATGTTTAAGTTTTTTTAAATTACACAAATGTGGATGAGATCTCTATTTTAAAAATGCAGATTAAGTCTAGCATGTGTGAGGCCCTGGTTCAATCCCTGGCACTGCCTCCTTCCCCACTGAAAATGCAAAATTAAAGTTTCTTTAGAACAGTAGCAAACTTGCTCCGTAAAGGTTCAGATAATGCATATCTTAGGCTTAGGGGGCCATATGATGTCTATGTGGCACCTACTCAACTCAGCCACCATAGTGCGTAAGTGGCCATAGTTACTATGGAAACAAATGGGCCTGGCTATGTTCCAAGAAAGCTTGATTTACAAAAAGCAGCTGGCTGGATTTGGTCCAAGGGCTGGCGTTTGCTGATCTCAGCTCTTCCCCTCTCTGGTTGCCTTGTGTCACTTGAGGATCTATAAAGACTAAAAACTCTTGAACTTTCACATTGTGCTGATGTCACAGAAGCTGTACTTATAATCTGATGCTTGAAGGCAAGGCCACCCAGAAGGGACCCCTAGGCAGGTGGATTCCTGCTGGTGCTTTTTGCTTGGTCATAGGGTGGCTAAAGAGACAGTAACTACCAGCTAAGTCGTGTATGTGTATAAAATATCTTTGTTTGAATCCCTCTTATCTCCTTATATAACTTAAGATGTACTGATTTTATATTACAACATTAAATGATTATTAACTTTACATCATAGTATTTAAATGACAAGATTAGAATAAACATCAAAGACTTGAACTCTTCTTTTTTTTTTTTTTGAGTGATTTTAACCAGGGATTGAACTCAGGGACACTTGGCCACTGAGCCACATCCCCAGCCCTGTTTTGTATTTTATTTAGAGACAGGGTCTCACTGAGTTGCTAAGGGCCTCGCTAAGTTGCTGAGGCTGGCTTTGAACTCATGATCCTCCTGCCTCAGCCTTCCAAGTCGCTTGGATTACAGCCGTGCGCCACCACACCCGGCTAGACTTGAACTCTTCTGAGCAAAGGAGGTTTTCAATTGTACACAGGATGGTCGCATCATTAATAAGTCTTAAAATCTTAATATCTGTGTGTGTGTGCTATTCTGTTTGTCACATCCTATTGCTTCTGTTTGTCAAGAGAACCCTAAAACTTAAGGCCAAAATACTTTGTGTATTTTAAAACTCAGGGAGATAAATTTTCTTATTTGCAATCAAAAGCATTATAATCAGAAACAATACAAGTGTCCATCAACAGTAAAAGGGATAAATATTGCAAAATATGCAAAGCGAAATGCTGTGCTGCAGTCAAGAAAATAATTGAACTATCACCACATGCTATAATATGGAAGAATCTAAGCAACAGTGTTGACACAAGAATCGACATGCAGTTTAAGAACAGATAATCAAGGATACAACAATGTATCAGAATAGCAGTTTCTCTTAGAGAAGGAGTATAAGGGAAACTTTTAAGGTAAGGGAAACTTGTGTTAAGATCTGTACACTCCCACTGACTAGGGAGGCTGAGGAAGGAGGATCGCGAGTTCAAAGCCAGCCTCAGCAAGGGCAAGGAGCTAAGCAACTCACTGAGACCCTGTCTCTAAATATAATACAAAATAGGGCTGAGGATTTGCCTCAGTGGCCAAGTGCCCCTGAGTTCAATCCCTGGTCCCCACCCCACAAAATCTGTACACTTTACTGTGTGAAAGTTATACCTCAATTTTTTTTGGGGGGGGCGGGGAGACTGTAGAAACAGAATCAAATTCTTAGAGCTTTAAGAGACCTTCTCAATAAAACAAACAAACAGAAAAAAAGATTGCCATCTGAGGAACAGGAAGATTCCTAAAATTCTGAAGGGACTTTTGTGAGGCCATTAGTTGTGCCATGATCTCTGTCAGATTTAGCTGTTGACACTTTTTTTTTTTTTTTTTTTGCCTTTGCCTCACACCTTCCCATCCCTTCAGGAATGGAACTTTTTGTAATAAAGCCCTAGATTAGCTGAAAATGAATGTGTGGGCAAGTCCTGCACATTTGCATAGTGCTTTTCTATTCAGAAATGATAGAGAACCTCATTTGGTCCTTGCAGCAACCTTGGGAGATGGCAGGGGTGTGCATTTATCTTCATTACAAAGATAAAAGATCCGGAGCTCTGAGAGGTTCAAAGGTCATTTAAACTCAAGTGCTATTCTAGTGGCATTCCTAAGCACTGATTTTAATAGAACAACTAAATACAGCATGCAATCCTTGAAGGAGAAAAAAATGCTATAAAATACATTATCAGGCCAGGTGTGGTGGAGCACATCTGTAATCCCAGCTGCTCGGGAGGCTGAGGCAGGAGGATAGTGAGTTCAAAGTCAGCCTCAGCAAAAGTGAGGCACTAAGCAACTCAGTGAGACCCTGTCTCTAAATAAAAATAGAAAATAGGACTGGGGCGCAGCTCAGTGGTCAAGTGCCCCTGAGTTTAATCCCCAGTACCAAAACAAAAACAAAAACAAAAACAAAACATTATTAAGACAATTGGTAAAATTCAAAATTCAAAAATAGATTGCATAAAGAGAATAACATTGTATTTGCCACTGCTGAATTTCTTGACCTTGATAACTAGTGTTTCGTAAGGGAGTGTCTTTGTTCATTAGAAGTGCATGCTGAAGTATTTAGAGGAAAAGGCCATTATATCTACAACTTATTCTCCAATGGTTCATTAAAAGTCATGTATATACAGAGAGCAAGCAAATATGACAAAATGTTAACAATATGTGAATCCACATGAATGGTGTACAAGTGTTTTTTGTACTGTTCTTGTAACTTTTGTGTAGGTATTGAATTTTTAAAGAAGTTTTAAAAATAAAGGAAAAATATGACTTTCAGATACAATCATGTTGTGCCTGTGTTGTGTACATCACACAAAATCATAGTTTTCTTGGGCAGTGTAAGAAAATGATAGAATTCTAATTTCTAACAGATTTATTAGCCATTTCATTTCATCACAACACTGGCGAAATATCCCATCTTGTTTTTAGTTAACATGGTGAATTTAATAGGGACCAGTTGTAGACTTCATAGAATACAACAGAATGTTCTATTATGAGGCCATGAGGGAAGTGAAGGGTTTGCAGCATTATGGTCCTCACTGCCTTTCCAATGTCCCAGGAGGATGGCAAGACCTTGGAGAGTTTAGCTACATGGTATACGAGGGACACTGGATCCCAGGGATAAGAACTCCAGAGTCTCATGACCCAAATGTGCTTGACTGCACCAGAACTGCTGGACTTAAATGAAAGTTAGGACCCTGACTAGTGTGAGGAAATGGTCAATAACCATGAAACAATTGCACAACTCTGGGATGGAGAAGACTCAATAATTGAGTTCGAATTTCCCTCCAGTATGGCAAGATGGGTATACTAAATTGAAGTTAAATAAGTAAGTAACAAAACTTTTTTTTTTTTAAATTTTTTTAGATGTTGATAGACCTTTATTTTATTCACTTATTTATATGTGGTGCTGAGAATCGAACCCAGTGCCTCACACATGCTAGGCAAGCGCTCTACCACTGAGCCACAACTCCAGCCCCAACAAAACTTATTAATGTTTGAATTTTTGGACTGAGAGTCATTCTTATTACATTAAACAGCATGTATTACAAAGTATGGTAAGCTAAGCACTTTATATTGATTATATCATTTTGCCTTCATGACAGCTCTATGACTTAGTATAAAATAATTCCCACATTGTAAACAGGGCAATGAAGCTCAGAGGAGTTAACAACTACTTACTTGAAGTCACACTGCAAGTAACTAGTGGAGCCAGCATTTGGACTCAAGCAGCTGGACTCCAGAGTCTAGGCTCTTAGCCTCTCTACCATGCTTGTGGGAAGCTTCCCAACCATCCTTAAGGCCAAACTCTCCATGCAATTCCACCCCTAGCTCCCAGCCTGCAGAATAGACCTGTGGTTTATTAAAGGAAGATGCTACTCTGTGGTGTAACAGAAATATAAGAGGCCTATCCCAGCTCATCAGAGCACAAGAAAAATCACTCATTCCATCCCTTTCACTAGGCAGCCAAACTTTCCATATTGCCGATGACTAAAAGATGAGTTGATTGTGCCCAGGAGGGTGTGACTCTACTGCCAAATGTCCTGGCTGGTGATGCTCTCATCTCCTGCAAAGAGCGAGGTTCTTCCAAACGACACTGGTGTTCTCCATTCCCCCCACGGCTGTGTAACTCAGTCAGGTAAGCCTGCCAAGGTCACACACGGTGCCTCAGCAAGCGCCCGAAAAGAGCTAGTCCTTCACTAACAGCAATATGTGAAGCATAATTAATTGCAGATTCCTTCTGGAGCTGTTTAAGCTCCTTGATGTCTCAGATGCGTGGCCAGCATGGATCCTTCTACCTCCAGCTGGAGAGGAGGTCCAGATGACAGAAATCAAGGACACTACTCAGATCAAGCTTGGCTTTCCCAAGACTTGGTGGGGCAGGCTCCCTTGTATGAATGGGGCTTTGGGGAACGGACCCTTTCAGCAGATCCAAACCACACAGATCACATAAAAGAAAAAAATCTATGGAAAATAACGCCTTCCCCATTAGCTGAGCAATATTAGCAATAGTCTCCATTTGGCTCAATGGCACTCTGGGTGAGGAAATGCAGAGATTTTTCTCCCAGAAAAAGGGGTAATGTGGTCAGCAAAGGACATGCCCAGTAACCTAAAGGAAAATTTTTCTGGAGATAACATTTGCATTCTGTCCAGAGGGCACTGGACACTTTAGTTCTGCCTTTATTGTGGTTCCAATTATTTTTTTGTCTATTATCATCAAATCACAAACTAATATGGATACAGCTACCTATAAATTTGATTCTTCCCCAAGCTCTAAGAGGTAGCTGTCATATATCTCATTTTCAGATGAATAACCAAGTTAATATAGCCCCAAATTATCTTAATTTTGATCAAGTCAAATCCAAGATAGAAATAAAGGACATTGAATAACACAGATGAATCTGATAGATATCAGTTCAAGTGAAAGAAGCCAGATAAGGAAGAGAAAAAAGAACAGGTAAAACTAATCATAACATAGAGTGTGTAACATCTACACATTCTATAACTGAGCTATACACACGCTCAGTTGTTTTGTTTTTGCGGTGCTGGGGATTGAACCCAGGGCCTTGTGCATGAAAGGCAAGCACTCTACCAACTGAGCTATATCCCCACTCCAGCCCAGAAATTTTAAAGAAAATGTCAGAAGCTATTTTGAAGATGCAAATTTCCAAATTAACAACCAGACTTTATTTAGAGACATGTGAGTTTTGTAGCAATTATCACACACACAAAAAAAATCAGTCTATATTTATTGTGTATGTTGACCCCATAAAGTTGCCTTTAAAAAGAAAAATCCAAGCTGTGCGCGGTGGCGCACGCCTGTAATCCCAGCACTTGGGAGGCTGAGGCAGCAACTTAGCGAGGTCCTAAGCAACTCAGTGAGACCCTTCCTCTAAATAAAACACAAAATAGGGCTGGGGATGTGGCTCAGTGGTCGAGTATCCCTGGGTTCAATCCCCAGTACCAAAAAAAATAAAAATAAAAAAATAAGTAAATAAATAAAAAAAAGAAAAATCCAGAGAAGCTTCCTGAAACCTTGAGATATTTATCTTAATAGTTCCAATGACAATTGACTGCAAACTTAGAACTATGCATAGTTATGTTTATTAGGATGTTCAGTTAAACTTGTAGCCTCTGATTGCCATTAGGGGTTGATTTTATTCAACCAATTTTGATGACCAAATGGACATGACCCCAATCTAATTCAAAACAATGCAGTCAGTCCAGAAAAGACCATGTACTTCTGGGAATTAAGAACACAGTTAAAGGCATTTCTTCTTGAAAAGATATTTAGAAGGAAAATGTGATAAAACAGATTAACTTAAAACACAAGAGAATCTTGAAGCTGAAGAGTAAAATAGATAGTCCAGGGTTGCAGGGCTCAAAATGTGAGAATTAGACTCAGAGCTTAGGCTTCTATTCCTGAGTTTATAGTCTTTCCATTGTTCCAGGGATTCTGTGATTTAAAAAATAAAATCCTATCTTACATTTAGAATGGGTATGAGCATAGAAAAAGATCTATTTCCATATAACAAAATTAAATATTAACAAGAATATGTGCCTCACCCTCGCCCCCCAAACCGTTCTCATCTGAAAGTTTAAAAACACATTTCTCATTAATTCTTGGGTTAGAAAAGACCTTGAAGTAGAAACAGTCTATTCTTAAGTGAATAAGAATGTTATAGAGCAAACTCTGTGGGATGTGGTCAAGTCAATAGACTACATTAGACAATATTAAAAAGGAGAAATACAGACAGTATACTACATTTTCAACTCTGGAAGCAAGAAAATGAAAACAGACTGAAGAAAAACAGAAGGAACAAGTTGAATCTAGTTAAGGAAGAAATAAACTAAAATCAGAACAACCCAAAACCTGGGTCTTTGTAAATCTAAATACATGTATGGCAAACACATCATAAGCCTACAGCCAACATCATATTCCAGTGGTGATATATTATAAGAATTCCCATTTCATTGGTTATAAGACTCTTAGAATCATTTCCTCATAGAAGCAGCTGCCTTTAGGCTGGCCCTTAAACATCAGTCATGACCTATTTACTGTGCACTTCAAATCTATGCCAAAATGTCAATCGAACTCATTGAGACATCACTACATACCCACCAGAATGGCTCAAACGTAAAAGGAAAACTGAACACCAAGTACTGGGGAAGATGTAGAAAACTAAGACTCACATCTTGTCCGTGGAAGTATAAATGGGCATAGTCACTTTGGAAAAAATGAATTTATGTACATTCTATGAGCAATTCTACTCCTAGTATAAAACTAAAAGCAATGAGTTTTTATGTCTACCAGAAGACATGTACAGAAGTATTAAAGGCATTATTATTCACAATAGCCAATAGACTCTTTGCTGGAATAGACCAACAATGGTTTGGACAATGGTCCTGGTTGCTTTGTATTTAATCCTACTCCCTCAATCCTACTTCCACAGGTTTTTGTGAATTTTCTTTTTCCAAAAAACAATTTGTATTTGAAAATCACTTTAAACTTACAGACAAGGTCAGTGCATATTTCCTAAGAAAAAAAATATTTTTCCATAACAATAGCCCAGTTCATCAATATCAGGAAAATTAATGCTGATATAATATTTTTATTTAACTACCACTTGTGTTCCAATTTTATCAGTTGATCCAAAAATGTCCTTTACAGCATTTCCCCCCTCTAGTACAAGATCCAGTCTAGGGTCAGACATTGCATTTAGTTGTCATGTTTCTCAGCCTCCTTTAATCTGGAACATATTTAGAAGCAGGATATATATGTGGTCTTCAAGTATCTCAGCAAAGATTGCTTATTCCTTGAAAGGGGAAAACAGTAACTATGCAGTAGAGAAATCTGACAATGTTTTGCCTGGGTGGTCAAAATTAATGTTCACAGTGAGAAGCAAATGAACATATGGGCCTGCAAATGTGATACCTCCAAATGTAAGAACATGTCATTTATGTGATGCACTCATGGAGAACACATGACCCTAATCTAGGTACGAGGGAGCACAAGACAAAGGCAAAACAGAGAACATTTTACTTAAAGAAGGTGCTTATGAATTTTTAATGTTATAGGACAAAGACTGTGGGAAACGTTCCTAGTATTCTCTGATAAATCCTTTTTTGTTTGTTTAAGCTGGCCAGAGAGAATTTTGTTGTCTTCCTTCATAAAATGCAAATACCCTAAAAACAGATTATACCTTGACCCATTATTAGCATCTGAGGATGGATGAGCTTCTCAGATCCCTTCTAATAGAATAGGTAGCTACAGAGAGAAATCTGAAAAAGGTTTTGGTTCCTGAACTCTACCAGTTACTGTGCCTCATTCTGTAAGTGTTTATATACAGATAAAATCAGACTAAAATCAGTCACCAAGATAGTGGTGAATTAAAAAAAAAAAAAAAGCATGAAAGGGCTCTCTCAGGGAGCCTATATGCAGAGATTGGGCAAGTGGAGGGAATTTGGGGACCCATATGAAACTTTAAAAATTATATTTGATGATAGAAATAGTTTCATTGCCTCCTAAGTCTGCATTAGCTCATAGTATGAGCCATCGTTAGCTGTATCTAGAGGCACTCTGCCTGAGGATGTGGAACATGAGCTAAGTTGGTTCTGAGAGATTGGAGTATGTATTTGTTAGGTTGTAGATTCAGCTACTGATAAGGTTCCAAAATAAGGGTAGAACAAACTAGAAAATGTATTTTCTTATGATGAACATGCCAGTATGCCTCAGCATTGGGGGGTCCAGTCTTCTCCTTTTTGTTGTTCTGTGACCTCTGAGGTCCAAATGGTCAAAGGTGGCTCGCTAGTGCTTCCATCATCCAGCCAGTAGAAAGGAAAGCAAAGGGAGGGACAAACCCTTTCTCTTTAGGGGGGCCTAACATTTGCAATATTACTTATTCTCACTTTTCTTTAGCCAGAACTTTAGAGATATGGTTACACTTAGCTGCAAAGGAGGCTTGGAAATGTTGTCTTTATTTTGGTCATCCATGTGCTCAGCTGAAAATGACATTACTGGGAGGAAGGGAGAAATAAATACTTAGGTCAAATAGAATTTTTTATTTTTTATTTTTTTGGTACTGGGGATTGAACTCAGGGGCACTCCACCACTGAACCACCTCCCCAGCCCTATTTTGTGTTTTATTTAGAGACAGGGTCTCACTGAGTTGCTTAGGGCCTCGCTAAGTTGCTGAGGCTAGCTTTGAACTCGCGATCCTCCTGCCTCAGCCTCCCAAGTGCTGGGATTACAGGTGTGCGCCACCGCGCCCGGCGGTCAAATAGAATTTACTGAAACAGAATGAGAGGGGAAAACTCATGGGTGGAGGGACCAAATCTGGGAAATTAAGACAAGTAGGGGTAGGTTAATGGGACACAAGGTGGAGGAAGAGGCTGCCAAAGACCAAGATCACTAACTTTACCTTCTTGCCTCAGTTTGGAAAATTCTATTTACAACCTCAGGAACAGAGGATGATATGTACATACATATCCTTCATGGAGGAATTGATGTTACGCCTCTTTCCATCTTTGGGTTATTATATAAGTTCACACTAATTATAGTTTATAGAATAGAACAATTTGGAGGGAGTGAGGAATACCAACAAATTGGTGACTTAGAAGAAATGTATGAATTCCTAGAAATGTACAAAATACCTATACTGAAATAGTCTTAGGACACTCTGGCAACTCAGAGAAGAGCACAAAAAAAGGAACACAACCCCTAGACCTTACTCTCACTTTCAGTACATAGCTTAAGAAGCAACTGAAAGAAAGACAGGTTAGCATATAGTGACCATCCATTCTCATCAACTATTTTGACCACCTCAGTGGAAATGATTCCTTTATTTTTCATGAAGAATCTTCTCGGTGTGTGTGTGTGTGTGTGTGTGTGTGTGTGTGTGTGAATTCTTACTGTGCTGATTGGTTCATGAACATACATCATATATATATATATATATATATATATATATATATATATATGTTTCTTTTGTCCTCATTTTTAGCATTTTTAAAATGTAGTGGGGTTTTTTGGCCTTGTCTTTTGAGGATTAGAAGTTTTGGTTTGTAAGTTTTTATTTTGTTTTGAATTGATTTTGTTTGTTTCTCTTATGTCTCATTCACTCTTTTCTTCTACTAACAATCAAATTCTATTGTTCTCTCTTCCTCTCTCCCTTCACTTTGTTTCTCCTATTTTTCTTCCTCCTTCCTTATAACCATCATCTGCTACATCTCTTCTGCATTCTCTCTGTTCATTTTTTAAAATTGTGAGCCCTTTTATACCTTCCTATCACATTTTCTCTTCTTTTAATGAACTGTATGTTTTTAAAGATTTGTTTTAGATGTTGATGGACCTTTATTTTACTCATTTATTTACATGCAGTGCTGAGGATCAAACCCAGTGCCTCACAAATGCTAGGCAAGTGCTCTATCACTGAGCCACAACCCCAGCCCTGAACTGTATTTTTACCGTCTTTTAAACTCATTGGTTTCTATAATTCCTGCCCCCATCATTAATGCTGATGCAATTATTACTGCTGTGGATGACATAGTTGATACCTGCTGTTTGCTTTACAGCCAGATCTAGTTCATGGTCACCTGTTGTTTTTTGGTTTTTTAGCTGTAGTTAAACACAATATCTTTATTTTTATATGGTGCTGAGTATTGAGCCCAGTGCCCCACATGTGTGAGGCGAGTGCTCTATCACTAAACAACAGTTCCAGTCTTTCACCTATTATTTTTGCTGTTGGCAATTGCTGACCCACCATTTCTGTTTTTTTGTGGTAATGAACATTATAATGTCATAGTACAAATCAGGTATTTCTTTTAATGCTGTATATTGTTTGCATTGGTTGTTTCAATTGCTTGTTTCCCCCTATTCTGTGAAGTGTTGGGAACCTACAGGGACACTACAAGTTCACAGATTAGAGATTCTGCTGATGAACTAAACTCAACTGAAAGGCAGCACACATACAAATTAATGACCCTCAATCTTCTGGTATACTATAATACAAAGAACAGAAGAGACAAAAACCAAAACTAATCACCAGGCCCCAAGTAGAAATGGCTAGGGGTGGACATCTACTGCCACAGCAAAAACAGAGATAATTAGCACAAAGGCTGTGGATATCACACCTATGGGGGGGTGTCTCAATCTAGATCATTCTAGAATACTTTGACAAGTGAAGACTATGCCCTAAGGAGACTTACATGTAAGAATGGAAAAGAAATCCCTACTCATGGATGCATAAAATCCAACACAGGAATACAAGAAATATGAAAAAACAAGCTAACACAATACCTCCTAAAGTTCATAATTCACCAGCAACTAACCCCAAAGATATTGAAGTGGATGAACTATCAGATAAAGAATCATTATAAAAATGATCAATGAATTCCAAGAGAACACAGAAAAACAACAGAATGAATTAAGAAAGTCAGTATGGGATATGATTGAGAAAATCAATAAGGAGATAAAATGTTGAAAAAGACCCAAACAGAAATCTTGGAAACAAAAGAGGCAACAAATCAAATACAGTGTTCAGTTGAAAGTCTCTAAAATACAGCAGACCATGCTGAAGACAGAATCTCAGAGCTGGAAGACAAAAATGGCCAGCTTTGAACATTCAGACAGTGTTAAAGAAAAGAAAAAAAAGTAACCATGACCAGAATGTGCAATAACTGTGAGACAACATTAAGAGACCAATTTAAGAATTAATGAAATTGAGGAGGGTTATATGATGCAGGCTAATGGAATGGATAACCTTTTCAGGGAAATAACAGGAAAATTTCCAAGCCTTCAGAATGAGAATGATATCCAAATATGGAGACATACAGAACCTCAAATAGAAAAGGTCAAAAAAGAATCTCTCCACAACACTTTATAATTAGAATGCCTAACATATAGAGCAAGGATAGAATTTTAAAAAGCCTCAAGAGAAGAAAATGCCAGGTCACAGAGGCAAGTCAATCAGAATGACTTCTTATTTCTGAGTACAATTCTAAAAGTCAGAAGAGCTTAGAATGATGTGTTCCAAGACCTGAAAGAAATAACCATCAATCAAGACTACTACATCCAGCAAAGCTATCCTTGAAAATCAAAGACAAAATAAAAACCTTCAAGATAAGCAGCAACTTAAATACTTCACACAGAAGAAATAAAAAACAAACCCCAGAGCTCACAAATATCATTTGAAAAGTAGCTAAGCAAATGAGAAACAGGACCAAATGAAACATTATAAACAAATCAAAATATCAGGAATTAATAAACATTTCTCTATAACAATGTTGAA
This sequence comes from Glaucomys volans, assembly GCA_020662805.1. Lineage (NCBI taxonomy): Eukaryota > Metazoa > Chordata > Mammalia > Rodentia > Sciuridae > Glaucomys > Glaucomys volans. Next base: position 458,786 of record JAJEJO010049825.1, read on the forward strand.
TATAAATGATCTCAATTCTCCAATTAAAAGACATAAGCTGGCAGAATGGATTAAAAAATAAGACACAATTATATGTTTGCAAGAAATGCATCTTACAGTCAAAGACAGCCACAGACTGAAAGTGAAAGGATGAAATTTGATATACCAAGTGAATGAAGCCTGAAAACAAGCAGAAGTAGCTGTTTTTATTTGACAAAGCAGACTTCAAACCAAAATTAACCAGAGGAGATAAAGAAGGTCACTTCATACTGGTAAAGGGAAAACTCCAACAAGAATATATAACAATAATAATTATTTATGGCCAAAATGTGGGTACAACTAATTACATAAAAGAGACACTACTCAAATTGAAGCCTCAGGGAGACCCCAGTACAATAATACTGGGTAACTTCAACATACCTCTCTTACCATTAACTAGGTCATCCAGATATAAACTTGGTAAGGACTCTTCGAACCTGAAAAATATTATAAATCAAATGGACTTAATAGACATCTATAGAATATTTCATCCAATGACAGATGAATACACTTTCTTCTCACTAGCTCATGTAATCTTTTCCAAAATAGACCACATTTTATGCCACAAAGTGACTCTTAGCAAATACAAAAAAATTGTTATAATTTCTTGCATCTTATAAGATCATGATGAAATGAAATTAGAAATCAATATGACAAACCACTACAGAAATTTTATAAACTCATGGAGATTGAACAATACACTCTTGAAAGATGAATGGGTGATAGAAGAAATCAAGGGAGAAATTTAAAAATTCTTAGACTCAAATGAGAAGAGTAATACAACACACTAGAACCTCTGGGACACTATGAAGGCAGTTCTCAGAGGAAAGTTTATAGCTATAAGTTCCTACATAAGAAAATTTGTAAGATCCCTAATAACCAACCTAATGATGCACCCCAAGGCTCTTGAAAAAGCCAATTCCAAAACCAATAGAAGGAAGGAAATCAATAAACTTGAGAATAAAAAAAATACAAAGGATCAATGAAACAAGGAGCTGGTTCTTTGAAAAGATAAACAAGTTTGATAAATGCTTACTAAAACTAACCAAAAGAAAAACAGAAGAAACCCAAGTTAATAAAATTAGAGATGAAAGAGGAGAAATTACCACAGACATCACAGAAATCCAGTGGATCATTAGGGACCATTTTGAAAACTTATGCTCCAATAAATTGAAAAACAAAGAAGAAATGGATATATTTCTAGACAAATATGATCTATCAAAACTTAATCAAGAGGTCATAGAAAATCTAAGCAGACTAATAATTTATAATGAGATAGAAGCAGTAATAGAAAGCCTTCAAACAAAGAAAACCCAGGACCAGATGGATCTTAGCTGAATTCTACCAAACTTCTAAAAAAGACCTAATGCCAATACCTCTCAAATTATTCCATGAAAGAGAAAGGGATGAAACACTTCCAAATTCATTCTATGAAACCAGTATCACACTCATACCAAAACTAGATAGGGATACATCAAAGAAAGAAAATTATAAACCAATATCCCTAATGAACTTAGATGCAAAAGTATTAATAAAACATTAGCAAATTGAGTTCAACAACATAAGAAGATTGTACACCAAGACCAAGTTGGTTTAATTTGAAATATACAAGGATGGCTTAATATATACAAATCAGTAAATATAATTCATTACTTGAATAGAATTAAGGACAGAAATCATTTAGTCATTTCAATAGTTGCATAGAAGGCCCTCAGCAAAATTCAGCATCCATTCATGAAAATAATCCTGGGATAGAAGGAACTTACCTCATAAAGGCTATATATGAAAAACCCAAAGCCATTCTCATAGTAAATGGGGAAAAACTGAAAGTATTTCCTTTAAAATCTGGGACAAGACAAGGATATCCTCTCTCCCCACTGCTATTTAATATAGTTCTAGAAATTCTAGCCAGAGCAATTAGGCAAGAGAATGAAATAAAGGGGATAGAAATAAGAAAGGAAGATGTCAAATTATCACTGCTTGCAGATGATATGACCCTATACTTAGAAGATCCAAAAAACTTCACCAAAAGACTGCTAAAACTAATAAACAATCCTGGCAAAGTAGCAGGTTACAAAATCAACATACAAAATCAAGAGCTTTCCTATATACCAACAATGAATCTACTAAGAAAGAAATCAGAAAGACAAATCCATTCACAATAGCCTAAAAAAATCCCAACAAAAAAAATAGGAATAAATCTAACCAAAGAGGTGACAGACCTCTGCAATGTAAATTATAGAACATTGAAGAAAGAAGTTGAAGAAGACCTCAGAATATGGAAAGACCTCCCATGTTAATGGATAGGCAGAATATATATTGTTAAAATGGCCATACTACCAAAAGCAATATATAGATTTAGTCCCCATCAAAATACCAATGATATTCTTCACAGAACTTGAAAAAACAGTCCTAAAACTCATTTCAAAGAATAAAAGACCCAGAACAGCCAAAGCAACTCTAAACCAAAAAAGCAATGTTGGAGGCATCACAATATCAGATTATACTACGGAGCTATAGTAACAAAAACATGCATGACTGGCATAAAAACAGACACATAGAACAATGGTACAGAATAGAAGACACAGACAAACCCACACATCTGCAGTAATCTGATCCTTGACAAAGGTGCCAAAAACATATTGGACAAAAGACAACCTTTTTAGCAAATGGTTCTGGGACAACTGGTTATTCATATGTTGAAGAATAGAACTAACCCCCCATCTCTCACTCTTCACAAAAATCAACTCAAAATGGATCAAAGACCTAGAAATTAGAACAGAAACTATGCAACTCCTACAAGAAAACATAGGGTCAACACTCCAGTATATAGCCATAGGCAACAACTTTCTCAATAGGACCCCCTAAAGCTTTGGAAATAATGCCAAGAGTTGACAAATGGATGGCATCAAATTAAAAAGCTTCTGCACAGCAAGGAAAACAATTTGGAATGTGAAGAGAGAACTTACATCATGGGAGAAAATCTTTGCTAGCTACTATTCTGACAGGAGATTAATAACTAGAATAAAGATCTCAAAAAATTTTACACCAAAAACCAAATTATCCAATTGATAAATGGACAAATGAATTAAGCAGAAGAATAAATACAAATGGATAAAAAATATATAAAAATGTTGAACATTATTAGCAATAGGGAAATGCAAATAAAATATGCCGTTTGCCTCACAAGCACAAGGCCCTGGGTTCGATCCCCAGCACTTCAAAAAAAAAAAAAAAAAATGCTGAGATTTTATCCCACACCAGTCAGAATGGCAGTCATCAAAAATACAACTAATAAATGTTGGAGAGGATGTGGAGTAAAGGAATACTTTTACAATGTTGGTGATACTGTAAATTAGTACAACCCCTATGGAAATCAGTACAGAGTTTCCTCAAAAAACTAGGCATGGAATCACCATATGACCCAACTATACCACTCCTCAGTATTTATCCTAAAGAGTTAAAGCACAATTGACAATAGCCAAACTATGGAACCAGCCTAGATGTCCATCAATAGATGAATGGATAAAGAAAATGTGGTACATATACACAATGGAGATTTTTTCAGTCAAAAAGAAAAGTGAAATTGTGGAATTTGCAGGAAAATGGATAGAACTAGAGACCATTATGTTAAGTGAAATAAGTCAAACTCAGAAAGTCAAAGGTCATATTTTTATCTTATATGCAGAACCTTGAGAAGAAAAGGAAAAAGAAAGGTGTGGTGGGGATCTCATGAAAATCAAAGGGAGATCAGTACAGGAAAGGGACCAAGGGGTGGGAGGCAGAGAAGAAGGGGGAAGTGCTAGGGAGTGATATTGGCCAAATTATATTGTTATATTGTATACATGTATGAATATGTAACAACAAATTCCATCATTATGTACAGCTATAATGTACCAATAAAAAATGTGGGGAAAAAGGTGAAAAAATGAAAGCTTTTTCTCCAAGATCAGGAACAAGACAACAATGCCCACTGTCACCATTTTTATTCAATATACTACCGAAAGTCCTAACTAGAGCAATTAGGAAGGAAAAAAGAAATAAAATGCATCCAAACTGGAAAGGAAAAAGGAAAACTGACTCCTCAAATGACATGATCTTATCTATAAAAAACCTTGAAGACATCACCAAAAAAATGTTGTAGTTGTTGTAACAAATGAACTCAGTAAAGTTGCAGGATAAAAAATCAATATACCAAAATCAGTTGTAGTTTTGTACACTAACAGGAAACCATTTGAAAAAGAAATTAAGAAAATAATCCATGTACAATAGCATGAATAAAATGTTTATGAATAAATTTAACCAAGGGGTGAAAGATTGGTATGCTCAAAACTATAAAATATTAATGAGAGAAATTGAGGAAGACACAAATAAATGGAAAGATATCTTGTGTTCATGGATTGGAAAATTAATGTTGCTAAATTATCCATATTCCCCAAAGCAATCTACATGTTCAGTGCACTCTCTAACAAAATTCAATGGAATGTTTCATAGAAATATCAAATCTAAAGTTCATATGGAGCTATAAAAGACTCCAAATAGCCAAAGCAATCTTGAGAAAGAAGAGCAAAGGTGGAAGCATCATATTTCCTGATTTCAAAATATTTTACAAAGCTATGGTAATCAAAATGGTATGGTTTGGCATAAAAACACACATACAGACCAATGTAACAGACTAGAAAGTCCCAAAATAAACCCAAACACATATAGTCAACTGATCTTTACATGTATAAAAAGACTGCATGTTGAGGAAAGGAGAATCTCTTCAATTAATGTGTCTGGGTATCTACATGCTGGAAAATAAAATTGGACCCTTACTGCATACCATATGCAAAAGTCAACTGAAAATGAACTCAACAATTAAACATAAGACCTGAAACTTTAAAACTACTGGAAGAAAACATAGGGAAAAATCTTCACATTGGTCTGGGCAACAATTTTTTTAATATGACCCCAATATACAGTTAACAAAAGTAAAAATATGTAAGTGGGATTGCATCAAACCAAAAAGCTTCTTCATAGAAAAAGGAAACAAATAACAGAGTGAAGAGACAACTACAGAATGGGAGAAAATATTTGCAAAGCATACATCTGATAAGGGGTTTGAAACCCAGTAACTCAATAGCAGAAAAATAACCTGACTAAAACAATAAGCAAAGGATCTGAGTAGACATTTCTTCAATGAAGACATACAAATGGTCCTCAGCTATATGAAAAGGTGCTAACATCACCAATTATCAGGGAAATGCAAGTCAAAACCATGACAAGATATCACCTCATACCTGTTAGAATGGCTATTATCAAAAAGACAACAGGTAAACATTGGCAAGAATGTTGGAAAAAGAGAACCCTTATACACTGTTGGTAAATTGGTATAGCCATTCTAGATAACAAAGTTCATTAAAAAAAAGAGAACTACCATTTTATCCAGCAATCCCATTTTTTGGTACATATTTGAAGAAAATGAAATCAGAATCTAAAGAGATAGCTGTACTCCCATGTTCATTGCCCATTATTCACAATAGCCAAGATACTGAAACAACCTGAGTATCCATCATGGATGAATGGATAAAGAAAATGTCACACACAGACATACACACACGAATATTTTTCTGCCTAAAAAAAGAAATAAATCTTGCCATCTGCAACAATATAGTCAAAACCAAAGGACATGATGCTAGGTGAAATAAACCAAACACAGAAAGACAAATACTGCATGATCTCACTAGAATTTTAAAAAGTAAAATCTAAAAAGGAAGCTAAAAAAGTCAAATTTATAAAAACAAAGAGTAGAATGGTGGTTTCCAGAGATTGGAGGGTGAGGCAGTGTTAGTCTAAGTGTACAAAGTTTCCTTTATGCAGGATTAATAAGTTCTGGAGATTTAATGCACAGCATGGTGACTATAGTTAATGCTGGGTTGAATACTCAGTAGTTGGGAAGTATTTTAGGACAAGAGAGTCTTCTCAATATGCTTTGTGTTTCCCCTTGTAGAAAGCCAGCATCATTTCTTGCTTAGATTATTTCTAGAGTCTACTGTAGACCCTGCTCCCTCATCACCTATTCTCCACAGAGACACCAGAATGATCTGTTCAAATTAAATCATATCATTCTTATAATCCTCTACTAGTTTTTCCTCCTGCTCAGGAGAAACTCCAATGCCTAACATGATCTGGATTTTGCCTCTGATCCCATATTTTTCTTACTCCAGATCAACCACATTGGCCTTCTTGCTATTTTTTAAAAATGTATCACCTCAGGGCCTTTGCACTTCCAATTCCCTCTGCTGGGAACATCCTGTAGATACTTCCATGACTTGTTTCCCCAACTTTGTTTTGATATTTGCTTAAATATCACCCCCTCTGGGAGTCCTTTTCTTATTATACTATTAAGATAGCCATGCCAGGTGTGGTGGTGCATACCTCTAATCCCATCGACTCAGGAGGGTGAAGCAGGAGAACTGCAAGTTCAAAGCCAGCCTCAGTGACTTAGCAAAGCCCTAAGCAACTCAGCAAGAAAGACCTCGCCTTGAAATAATTTTTGAAAGGGCTGGGGACGTGGCTCAGTGGTTAAGTGCTCCTGGGTTCAATCCCCAGTACAAAAATAAAATAAAATAAAATAAAATAAAATGCAGCCACCCATGCAGTCCCTTCCTATCCTTTTATCACATGTTTTTCATCAGGGCATTTTCACTTCCTGGAATAACACTGCCCATTATTTGCTTGTTGTGGCTCTCTTCTACTGTAATGATTGGGACGTGTCCTGTCATGTCTGCACTACATCCCTTGTATCTAACACAGAGTCCTGTGTTTACTAGGAACTCAATTAATGTTTGTTGAAATAATAAATCACTGGGTCCACCTACATGCAAAACTGTATTTTGGTTCCTTAAGTACATCCTACCAGCCCTGCCAGAAACTAGAAATTCACAGCAAATTCTGAAGAGTACGTGGGTTAGCAGATTTTGTGCTAGCCCGTAACTTCAAGTGTGGTAGTGAATTTGAGTCTTTTTTTTTTTTTAACATAATTTCAGAGCATAGCCGGGCGCGGTGGCACACACCTGTAATCCAAGCGACTTGGGAGGCTGAGTCAGGAGGATCGCGAGTTCAAAGCCAGCCTCAGCAACTTAGCGAGGCCCTAAGCAACTCAGTGAGACCCTGTCTCTAAATAAAATACAAAATAGGGCTGGGGATGTGGCTCAGTGGCCGAGTGTCCCTGAGTTCAATCCCTGGTTCCAAAAAATAAAAAAATAAAATAAATAAAATAATTTCAGAGCATAATTTTAATTTTCTCAAACAAAAATAGGAACCACATTATTAGATGTTTGTGCATATCAATCATACATATCAATGTAATGGTTAAAAGTAAGAGTAGAAACAATTACAATACTCAGGAATTATCTCTGTTCTATTTTTAAAGTGAATTATTTACAAATTGGAATTATTTTAAAATTAAAATATTTTAAAATTACAATAATTGAATTGGGTTAAACTTGGCTTCTTACTGTACATCAATAGTTGTAAAATGCAAATATGCTTGTGAAATAAATGCTGTACTTTACTTGTAAAGGACTCTAATGGCTTGTCTAGATGTAACTATCACAAACTAAGTACCTTTGTGAATTTAAACACAAACTGGTGAGTCATTTGTATAACCCCTAATTGTTCTTCTCTATTGTGTTTTGATGATACAAACAGTAGTTTCCCATATTCATTTTCTTTGTGAGAATTACTTATTTTTCTATGCAAGAAGATTATTGTATTTAAATTAGTTTATAAATCATACCCTATAAACTCTCTTAGGAGTCAATTGGAAACTACATTGTCATTGATATTTCTGAATGGTGGGAAGGCCCTGAGAGATCTTTTCAAATTTAGGTGTGTATACAGAGTGGAATTCCTCTGTTTTTCAGGGTTTTACATTTTTGTAGTGCTATTATTTCAAGATAATACGATAGTTCTAGAAGGCAATATGACTTTGTGTGCTTGTAAGAAAAAAGCCAAATCACTCCCCTCAAACCAACCACCATCACCAACAAAAACCCAGAAGCCTACACCAAGTTTGTCCAAGTGCTAATGATGCTCACACTTTTCTAAAAAGCAGGACGAGACAGTGAAACTTGTTAGTCTTTGCCTTGACTTCCACCCATTCCAATTACAAGTATCACTCAGCCCATCTCTCTCTCTGAAAGTCTTAGTCCCCAAAGTCTGTCTGAGAAGCACCCTGGAAATATTCACGACTTCCTCTGTGAAATGAAATGTTATTTGTCAATAATAGTTCACTAAAGCTAAAAAAAGATCTGCTTTTACAAAATTATGACATGGAGTTGAAGAGGTTACAAACATCAAAGTGAGGAGAAAACAGATTGGCAAATGATTTTCCTTTAGACTTATGTCCAGAATAATGGATTAGTAAGAAAGGTGCATAATGGAATGGTAAGTGTAGAAGATGGGTCTGTTTCTGGGTGGTTTGGCAGTGGAACCCTCTGGAGAGGATTAGAGAACTTTTAAAAAGTTCATCATGCTTTCAGGCAGCTGGTCTCAACTCCAAGGAACAGAGGGAAATTACAGGGGAGAATTTTCAAATGCCACTCTTCCTTACTCTGAGGGTTTGTGATGTTCCTTGGGATTGCAATGTGGGCTGGATATCTTCCATTTGCTCCCTAATTCCATTCTCCATTCTCTCCCAGTCTATATCCAGGGAGGATGCCCCATAATAGACTGCATTACCAGACTCCCTGTTTTAGTCAGCTTCATTTGTTACTGTGACTAAAAGACTTGACAAGAACAATTTTAGAGGAGGAGAAGTTTATTTGGGGGTTCACGGCTTCAGAGGTCTCAGTCCACAGACAGCTGGCTCCATTCCTCAGGACCTGAGGTGAGGCAGAACATTCATGGTGGAAGAGTGTGGTGGAGGAAAGCAGTTCACATGATGATCAGAAGTAGAGAGAGACTAAGCTCAGCTCACCAAGTGTATAACCCAAAAGCACTCCCCCAGTGACCCACCTCCTTCAGCCACACCCTATCATCTTGCAGTTATCACTTAGTTAATTCTTGTCACAGGATTAATTCACTAATTGGGTTAAGGTGCTCATAACCCAATCATTTATCCTCTAAACCTTCTTGCATTATCTCACACGTAAGTATGTGGGGTACACCTAATATCTAAACCATAATACTCCTTCATCCTCCCTCTTGTTGTTGGGTTTGGCCAATAAGAGGTTGTGACAGTTGTAATCCCAGGGACTTTGGAGGCTGAGGCAGATGGATTGCAAGTTTGAGGCCAGCCTCAACAACTTGTCCAGACCCTGTCCCAAAAATGAAAGAAAAAGGACTCAGTACATGTATGAATACACCATAGTGAATCCCACCATCATAACATCCGCAAGAATGGGATCCTAATTAGAATAAGATATATTCCATGCTGGCATAATTATATCACAATGGATTCTACTGTCATGTATAACCTAAAAAGAACCAATAAATAAAAGGAATCAGGATATAGCTTGGTGGCAAAGCACTCCTGGGTTCAATCCCCAGTATCTCCCCCTCCAAGAAAAGGAAATAGTAGTCAGAAGTTGGAGGTCAGGGGAGAGGGAAGTTGGGTTATTCATTCTCTGAGTCCCTTCCTTGCTAGGTCAACATGGCTTTCTGGTTTGTGTGGTACAAGAAACAGCTCTGGGTTCTGGCTACCATGCTTTCCTTTGCCTTTCCAGGCTTAGGGCTGGTACCAGGTCCCTGCTATTGTTCTATGGGACTGCATCCTCCTTTCAGATTTCCCAAAACTCTGACAACAGTTCTGCAAATAGATAACCTCTCAGCTTATCCTGAGTGTCAGCTGGGACCCTGTTGGTGGGTGTTGGGTGGGAAGTGGATGGGATGTTTGGCTGGTCTGTATACTGTCAATAGGAAACACTGGACAGAAAGACCAAACTTGCCAATCTGTAAAACCAACTTGGATGCAGCTACTCTTTAGACTACTGTGTATTATGTTTTAACAGAGAAAACAGTACACAGGAAACATTACACTCCTTTTCCCCTCTCTCACTGTTTCACCTCATAGGCCTGTGGATTAGTCATTTTGCTAATGAGTAGTTTTACCCTGGCCCTCAGTGAACTAGGCCAGAGAGGGGCCCTGCAAACTCTTGGAAAACCTCATGCAATGTTGACCCATTAGAAGAGAGGTGAGACTTGCCAGTGACCAATGTTTATATATCATAATTATATTTGGAAATTTAATTGTCTTTCTAAAAATCTCAAGTGTGAAAAGTGAAGAATTTTATAATAATGGAATCAAAATAGCACATTCCAGGACCTAATATGTTCTTATTTTTCATTGGCCTCTAAGATTTTTATAGTCCAGAAAAGCAAGCAAGGGAAAGACAGCAGTCTGTCTCAAACAGGGGTGGTTGTGTCCCCTAGGGGACGTTTGGCAATGTCTGGAGACAGTTTTGGCTGTCACACTGGAATTAGGATTCTATTGGCATCTAGTGGGTAGGGGTCAGGGATGCTGCTAAACATTTCCAAAGCATAGGCAGCCCCTCCCCCACCCCCTAACAAAGGATTATCTGGCCCAAATACCAATAATGCCGAGGTTAAGAAATGCTTCTCCGGATGAAATTACAGCTCCATTAGTGAGGAAAACTGGTGTTAAATAATGTTCCCAACTTTGCAATTTAAAAACCATAATCCAATTCAGTTAGGTACCCCTAGTTTACTGGTATCACTGTAAATCACTCACTAAACATTATTGCCTTAGACTTTGGGGCATTCTGAAAATGCCAAGTGAAATGCAGTGCGAAATCGATGTTTTTCAAAATAGAAACCAGGCTAGTTGGTTGGATGGAATAAAGTAGTTTTGGAGCACATGAAGTCTTCTTTTAATTGCCTCTCTAATCAAAAGCATTTTCCCTTCAGATTGTGGTTCTAACTAAAGAGGTGCCCAGTCCAAAAGGAAGTGGTCTCAGGTTCAGAGGGGGAATGAAGGCAAAGTGCAGTGTAATTAGCATCTTAACCATTAGCAACTGCAAAGAAGAGAATCTAGTGCTAATTGGGAAGGATTTTACCAGACACAAAGGTATCAAATGTTCTGACTCAAAATAGTTTTGGCTTGAATATAAGGTCCTCAAGGTGTCTTTGAGTAAGGAGGAAAAAATCTGTTCTGGGAATTGACTACTGTATGCCCCCAGCCCCCACCCCAACTCTTGAGGTTTGTTGGTGAAAGAACAGGTCAAGAGATTGTATTACTTATCATGTTTGTCATTAAGGGATGTGGTATGCTTGTAAAAATCCCTATTGTAAGCTTTATTCTGTGTTGGAGAAGCAGGTCCAGGAGGAATCAAAAAAAGACTCTAAAAACCTTTTATGGCAAAGAAAAAATCAGCCTGGTATTAAACTTAACAAAGATGCTGGAAAAGAATATATGAAATTTCTGGAAGGATGGAAGTAGGTATTTTAAGGTCAGTCTTTTTATGAAAACAGAGAAAACAAATGTGGCCAGGTAGAAGGGAATGCCAACTTTTCCAGATTAATTATCCCAAGGAAAGACTACATTTCTTGGAAAAACTGATCCTATGCAAATTTGCAGCTCCAAATACTGTTCTTCTGACTTGACTAGAAGAATCAGCTCAATGGCCTCACTGATTTGACAGTTTGAAAGAGCGCTTGAGAATTTGATGAAATTTCTGCTCTTCTCCAAAGGAATGTTCCTAGAAGCAGAAATTGGTTTACTCAGGCTGACAATACTGGAATGAAGAGTTCAGATAGGCCCAAGCTGCAGGAATTTAACCAGGTTGTCCAAGTAATGGCTAAATAATGCCAAAGTTATGCAACTTGGCTTTTGTGAACCATCCAAGCCCAGCTCCTTGCCAGGTGAGGGTGTCAGGGAGTATATGACTGTCATGACTAGCCCCTACTATCTGGGCTTCCAGAAGGGGGCTCTCCCACTGACATTTTAAGAACATTCTCATTTCTGAGCCAGTGAGGTCCCATGAGGATACAATGGTGAATTGGGGTCTATATACTCCAGCAAGAACCCTGGACAGTATTAACTGCTAAAATGCTAAAAATAATAATAATAACCCTGGATAGTATTAACTAAAAATGCTAAAAATAATAATAACAACCCTGGATAGTATTAACTAAAAATTCTAACACTCTGTTATGGAATCTACTTTTTGAGGATAAACCAATCATTGGTTTATTCTAATCAATGAGATGATAACAAACGGCAGCAGAAAAATATTTCTTAAGATATTAAGATAGCAAAAGTATTGAAGTAGTATTTGAAAGCAAGAGAGAAAAAAAAGGCAAAAAAAGAATTTAATATGGTAGAAACAATTCTAACAAGGATCAGCAATAAAGATGGCTATGCCCCAAGGGAATAAAGCTAATGACAATAATACCTAATGCCTATTTACCTCTTACCATGGGCAGAGACTGCTAGGAGTTTTGTTAATTTTATTATATTGAATCTTCCTCACAATTCTATGAAGTAGATACCATTACCTCCAGTTTGCATTTGATCTGAAATGCAAAGACTTGAAGTAACATGTCTAAGTTCCCATAGCTAAATAGCCGCAGACCTGGGGTTTGAATCCATGTTTGTCTGACTCCAGAGTCCAAACTCTAAAACATTATATTCTACTGGCATGAACTTTCTGGCTCCATGGTAGAGTAGGATGCCCCAGGGGAATAGCTGAAGTTTCATCACTTGGGCTTTTAGAATGAGCAAAATATTAGTATGTGTGTCATAGGAAGTAGTCTCTAATGGCTCAGGGGTGGGTTAAAATCAGATCTGGAACTTCCATTTCTGAGTGTTAACGACTCTTAATGAACAGCATTAGCCGTATTAGTGTAGTCCATTGCATTTTTTCATAGTTTCCTCACATGCACTTTCTCATCTGATTCTCACTGAGGCAGGCAGGCAGGCAGGCAGGCAGGCAGGCCATGTATTACTATGCCCCTTCTCAAAGAAGTGATGGGCAGTCCCATCAGAAATAAAGCTTTGCCAAGTTACTTATCATCAAAAATATGTGGGAGGAGGGAGAAATGTGATTCCAAAAAAGTTGCTTATTTCAATCCTGAGCAGCTCATAGGAGTTTATAATTTATTTCCATAACAGTGTGATTGCTTCCTTTTCAACAAGGCTTTGACTCACTCAGAGGAATGTATTCCATTACATGTCTGCTGGCTTCAGGCTTTATGTAGAGCCAGTTGGTTGCCATGATGACTGGAACTAACAAAATACAAACCATGAACTCTTTCAATACCAGTCACTAACATGCTCCTAACATCCCACCTCAGAACTGTGGAAGCTGATGGTGTTTCTGAGGTAGAATGTGTTTATATCCTCGTCCATTCAGGGGGTTCTGCCTTCTAGTTTGAAAATAATCTCAAGACATCTGCTGTCAAATCAAGGAAAATTTGGACATCAGACTTCATCTCTGTGGCTAGAGTGTTCAGGCAGCAGTGTTTTCAGCCATGTCACTATATTCTTTAAAAACTTGCATTTCTCATACCAAATACATTTTATCTCTGGTTTAGGCAATTAAAATGTAATACAACAAACTTCACTAATGGACTCATGTAGACCAACCTATTTGGCATTTACTATTTTAGTACCTCTTATCAGAAGATGTTAACGCACAATACCAAAGGAATAGAGGATGGTGTGTTTGAATTCTGAAAAACAAAATGATTTCTAATGTATTATAAAGCCTCATTAGTTATAGCTAAATGGGAAGTTAGAAGAAAATGAGAGGTAGGGAAATTTAATTTGAAATATTTTTCTAAATTATGGTAAAACTGTTTTTCTTTTTTCTGCATCCATTCCTAAATTTTCTGATAGCAATTTCTCTTTGGATAACTACCCTCTCTCCCATCCTCAATCATATAATTCAGATGCAGCTGACTCACCCCAGTTCCAGGGATGGGTATGTGACCCAAGCCTGACCAGAGTATTGGACCCATGTAGATATAGGTTGATTCAAGGTGGGGCATATGACCAAAGCCAGGCCAATCAGAGCCAGTAAGACTCAATACAATGTCTTTTGTTGGAGCTGTTGAAATGGAAGAATATCTACTAGGTTTGCTGACTAGTTGTATGGAAGCTTAGAGCTACTGTCAGCCATCTTGCTACCATGAGGAGATAATCTGCCTGAGAATGGAGTTTACTTAGAAAGAAAACAATAGGGAGATGAAAAGAACAAGACCAATTTCTGATAATATTGTTTGAGCCCCTAGATCCAGCCTTGCCTGAAGTCAGTCTCTGAACTTTTCAGTTATTGGACCCAATACATTCCTTTTTTTTTTTCTTAATTTTAACTGGATTTATTTGTAACCAGAACAGTTCTGATTACTATAGAAAATTATATCATTTTGAATATACTTAATAATTAAATCTAATTTGAAAGGAAGAAGAGATCTTTGGGATCCAGTTTCAGTGAGTAGATAATTACAGCATCAACTAAGTCTGTTAATTCCCTTATAATCAAGAACCATGAGGAAAGTCTATTTATTTAAATATTTTCAAGACCTCCCCTTACAATCTTATTTATGATTTTAATTTGTGCTCTGGAGAAATAGTTTGCTCAGAAATGATAATTTTTGATTCCCATATTAACTAAAACACATCCATGGATTTTATTCTAGAAGGCTCACTCAGCCTGATGAATAAGGGACATGCTGATGTCCTGATCATGGACAATCCTGAAATTCCAAAAGAAACACTGAGAATATACTATATTTTAGTATGTACCTTCAAGCTATGACTATATTTAATAATATTTTGCTCCATAAGTCATTACATAAGTTTTTAAAAAATTATAAAATATTTGGAGGTCCAGTCAAAAAAGATCTTAATGACATTATGATTATTATCTCATTTTTCTTTAAACATCTCCAGGAACTTCACAAATTTACCTATTTGTTACCATCTTAAGGGGCTAATGTATTTATGTGAGTAGATTCTCTTGAGTATTAATAAAATGCTAAATGTTACATTATGGTAGGGATTGTCAACCTTGGCTGCCAATTAGAATCACCTGGGGAGCTTTTCAAAACTCCCAATGGCATGGTCCCACTCTAGGCCACTTCAATCAGAATTTTTTGGAATAAGGTCCTGGCATTGGTGTTTTTAAAAGCTCCCCAGGTGATTTTAATGTCCAGATAGGGTTGAAAACAACTGCATTATTGGAAATATTGACTAGAATCTATAATTTAATCCAATAAGGAATCACTTAATAAGTAATGCTTTAAAAATTATATATCTAATATATATGCAATAAATTATATATATTTGAGCAGGTAGCTTTCACCAAACCCCATCCTTCAAAGTTTCCTTTCACAGTAATATATGAGAGGCTGGCTATTGGCCAATGTGTTGGAATATCATTCTTTCTTTCTTCAAGGTGAATTATCTCCATAACTGTTCTTGAGTTTATCTATTTGAAGTCTTTATACAGTTCTATAATAGTTTCTTTGTTAACTTTCCTCAACTTGATTGCTAAACTTAAGATGGTTCCAAGTCTGGTTGTTATTTGTACTTAAAGGAAGGTTTATGATTACTGTTTTAGACGATAGTATCTTTTGCTCAGTTCTAAATAGCATAAGAAACCTAAAAAGACTCAAAGAACTTTTTATGAGAGAAAGAGTAAGATCTTAATATAAAAATGGAAGGATGAAGCCAATCACAGAATTTCTTTTTTTTTTTTTTTCTTTTTTTTTGACCAGGGGATTGAACTCAGGGACACTCGGCCACTGAGCCACATCCCCAGCCCAATTTTGTATTTTATTTAGAGACAGGGTCTCACTGAGTTGCTTAGGGCCTCGCTAAGTTGCTGAGGCTGGCTTTGAACTCATGATCCTCCTGACTCAGCCTCCCAAGTCGCTTGGATTACAGGCGTGCGCCACCACGCCCGGCCCAATCACAGAATTTCTTTCCCTTAATACAAACAAAAGATTTTTTTAAAAAAATAGCAAAAATTTACCAATACTAACTATCGAAGAAAAAAAGTATGACCCTGTACTGAAAAATAAAAAATGAAAATAAAGAAATTGTGGCCAGAGGAAGAAATGGATAATCTGGGCTCGGGGTGTGCTGGAGCTGGTTCACATTGGCTTGCAAGAACCAATAGTTCAAATATCAGTGATCCTTTCAGGCCAGTTAATAAGTACAGTAATTTTTTTTTTTTTTTTTGGTACTGGGGATTGAACCCAGAGGCACTCCACCACTGAGCCACATCCCCAGCCCTATTTTGTATTTATTTAGAGACAGGGTCTCACTGAGTTACTAAGGGCCTCCCTAAGTTGCTGAGGCTGGTTTTGAACTCTTGATCCTCCTACCTCAGCCTCCCAAGTGCTGGGATTACAGGTGTGCACCACGGCGCCTGGCTTAAGTACAGTAATTATTAAAAATCAAATTACACAAACTGGTAATAATATAAGTTATATTTAAAACAAAAATCATTCTAAAAAATCATCACTTTCTTAAAATTTTTTTTTTTCGTGGTGTTGGGGATTGAACCCAGGGCCTTGTGCTTACAAGGAAAGCACTCTACCAACTGAGCTATATCCCCAGCCCACCACTTTCTGTTTAATGTCATTTCAATATCATCTATGTTCTTGAGGTTATTTACATCTATTATTTGGAGAAAATACTACATAATGATGAACTATGTTATATAATGATGTGTGTTCCAATACCACATTTAATAACAAACATCACATTGGCAGCTTGAAATAGGCTACAGTGGGAGTATTTATTGTCAGATCCTATATGTTAGGGATTTTTATTTTTGAAAGCCAGTTATCAAACATTTTCCACCATATCACTGCTCACCCCTCATCCCTTCACCGCTTCCTCTGTCTATAGTCACCTGAAGTTGTATTGGGACAGAAAAAAAGGGAGTTGATCAAAACTCAAATTCTCATTAGAACTCTCAATTTAGAGGGAAGTGAATCAATGAGGAAAGTAAGCAACTTGAGGAAGACCAAGGAAAAGTCCTGAGAATTTCATTAGACATAAAAATAAAACCTCAACTGTGCCATTTACCATGGATTCATAAAAATATTGGGGGCTTAAATTCCAAGCAACATTTTAGGAATAAAATATATCCTCAAATATGAGATTTGAACTCCTAGTGTAGAATATGGAAGGAATTTTCTAAAGAGAGTTAATGTCCCTAACAAAGGGGACACACAACTCCAGTTGAACTTGCTAACTCTTCCCCTATGACCATATCATCAGGGTAGAGAAAAGTGCATAGAATACCTCATTTAAACCTCAAACTCTAGCTCTAAGAGAAAGAGAAATAAACATTAGGTTAAGTTAGAAGAGGATCAAGAATTCATCCACACCCTATCAGAAAAAAAATGGAAGGTCCAGACAGCCACTAACATTGAGAATGAGAAAATAAAAGTAAGACAAAAACCAAGATAGAATGCTGAAACAACAGATATGTCTAAAAGGGCAGATGTCAGAGTTAAGGAAACAAATCGAGGGCCAGAACAATGCTGTTGAAGGTTAATAAGTTAATTAGAAGCAGCAAAAAGAATGAGCATAAGATACCATCAAATTAATGACAGAAAAAGCTTAAGTTTATATAGTCAGAACAGAGGAAAAAGACAAATGTTAAAATTTTAGAATATTAGTAACTAAATAGAATTGGGTAACATCCATTAGGGGATCAGAATTAACATCACAAATGAGGGTCAGATGGACACCAGATGAATGTGAAACCCCAACACAACAACACTTATATAGAATTCTGGCTGGGAATATAGAACTGGAATCTAAGGAACATTCTACTTAAAAAATTAAAAAGTCTGAATTCTTTTAAAATGTCAATGTCATAAGAGACAAATGCTGAGGTGGTTAAAGAACATGACAACTTATGGCAACATAAATTATTTCTAGATGTTGCCTTATGGGGTCTCTCAAGGTTGCTGAGGCTGACCTCCAACTTGTGATCTTCCTGCCTCAGCCTCCCATGTTGCTGGGATTACAGGCATGCACCACCATGCCCAACTCCATAGGAATTTTAGGGTCAGCTTGTCTATTTCTGCAAAGAAGCTAGCTGGAGCCAGGCATGGTGGTACATGCCTATAGTCCCAGCAACTTGGGAGGGTGAGGCAGGAGGGTCACAAATTTGAGGCCAGCCTCAGCAACTTAGTAGGGCCCTAAGCACTTAGTGAGACCCTGTCTCAAAATAAACAAGAAAATAACATACATAGGAGAAATATATTTAATAAAAGTAATATAAAACACATACTCTGGGGCTGGGGTTGTGGCTCAGTGGTATAGCGCTTGCCTAGCATGTGTGGGACACTGGGTTTGATTCTCAGCACCACATATAAACAAATGAATAAAATAAAGGTCTATCAACATCTAAAAAATTTTTTAAAAATAAAAAAATAAAACACGTACTCTGAAAAGTATTGAATATTGCTGAAAGAAATTTTAAAAGGCCTAAATAAATGGAAAGACATCTCATGTCCATGTATATTATGGTTTCGATATCAGGTGCCCCCAAAAGCTCATGTGTGAGTCATTGCAAGAAGGGTTAGAGGTGAAATGATTGGGCTATGAGAGGAGATGGGTCATGATGAAGAGAGTTCCCTCTGCTTTTTAGTGGTCATGTCCTGACCTGCTTTCCTCTACTATACCCTTCCACCTTGATGTTCTGCTTCACCTCAGGTCCCAAGGAATGGAGTTGGCCATCTGTGGACTCAGACTTCTGAAACCATGAACCCCATATCAATTTTTCTTCCTTGAAATTTTCAAGAGAAATAAATGTTAGAAGAGGATCAAGAATTCACCCCACCATATCAGGAATAAAATAATAATAATAATAATAATAATAATAATAATGTCGAGATAGCTGCCAACATTGAGAATGAGAAAATAAAAGAAAGACAAAAACCAAGATAGAATGCTGAAACAACAGATAAACTTGAGGGACTCACACATTCCATTTTCAAAACTTATTAAAAAGCTATAGCAGGTCGATCCAAGATGGCGGATTAGAGGAAGGCTGCATTCCTACTTGCTCCGTGGATTCCTACTTGCTCGGGATTCAAACAGCAGGAATATGACTCTCAACGAGATTTTATATTCAAAGCACATATAAGGGGTCCCCAGGTGCCGCTCCAGAACCAACTCAGCCGGGCTGGGCTCGGCCCGCCGCGGGCAGCGACGATCCGGGAGCCGGACAGCTACGATCCGGGAGCGCCTGACCCTGCAGCTGCTTCGGAGCCACCGACCTGGGTCTGCGTCAGCCAACAAGTGAGTGCGGGTCCCCAGTAGCGCTTTGGAGTCACTGGCCGTGGCTCCAGCACCAGCCGGCGGCCTCCCAGGCAGAGACCGAGCATCTCAGGCTACCTGGGCATTCAGAGGCATCCGGGAAACTCTGAGATCGCGGACTCTGGTGGGGAGATGGAACTACCCCACGCCATTTTGGCGGCTTAACTGGCGGAGAAGGCTCATTACCAGCTTCCTGGGGCCTTCGGCTGCGTCAGGGGAGCTTCAACCGGGAAACTCTGGGAACGCAGTCTCTGGCGGGAAGTGGGAACTATTCAGTGCCACTCCCCCCAGCTTCCCTGGCGGAGAGCGCCCAACTTGGGCTTCCCAGGCCCTCTAGCCGCACCTGGAGAGGTTGGCCTGAAGCCCCTGGAATCGCTGACTCCGGCAGGGAGGTGGAACTGCTCTGAGTTTGGCGGCTTCCCTGGCAGTGGGGGTCCATTTCCAGCTTCCTGGGGCCGCCAGCAGTGTCAGCAGTGTCTGGAGTGATCGGGCAGGGAGCTTTGGGCCTTTGGCAATAGCTCACAGTGTCCCCAGGAGAGAGCAACCACCTGCCACTGCCTGAACCCCCAGCGAGGAGTTCAGGTCAGCCTGGGCTCTCAAGCCCAGTGTCTCCATCACTGAGCACAGTTCTGTGACACCACCCCAACTTGAACTAGTGCCCAGGCCCACACCCAGGCCCGGAGTCTACCACCTTGCTGTATCTAATTGTCTATCAACACTAGGCTGCCTCTGATCATTCCCAACCTGGAGGTAGTGGGACAGCACCTTTCTTGGGTCACCGCTTGATCAAACACCCCTCAAGCAACAGAGGGGAAGATACACGAGCACCATGAGAAAACACAGGAAGAAAGTGTCCCAATTAAACCTAGATGACATATCAAGAGAACCCAAAGACAGCATGGTAGAAGGAATGACAGAAATGGAGTTCAGAATGTTCATAATTAAAGTGATCCGAGAAGAGAATGATGTGACGAGAGAGCAGATTCAGGCTATGAATAATCAGTTAATAGAGCAATTGCAGGAAGCAAAAAATTACTTCAATAAAGAGATAGAAATTCTGAGGAAAAAACAAACAGAAATTCTTGAAGGAAACAAGGAAATGAAGGAAACAATAAACCAAGTTAAAAACTCAATAGAAAGCATAATTAACAGAATAGATCACTTGGAAGACAGAACCTCAGACAATGAAGACAAAATATTTAATCTTGAAAACAAAGTCGAACAAACAGAGAAGATGGTTAGGAATCATGAACGAACCCTCCAAGAAATATGGGACATCATGAAAAGACCAAATTTAAGAGTAATCGGGATTGAGGAAGGCGCAGAGATACAAACCAAGGGTATGAATAATCTATTCAAGGAAATATTATCAGAAAATTTCCCTAATATGATGAATGAGATGGAAAATCAATTACAAGAAGCTTACCGGACACCAAATGCACAGAATTACAACAGATCCACACCAAGGCACATTATAATGAAAATGCCTAACATACAAAACAAAGATAGAATTTTAAAGGCGGCAAGAGAAAAGAATCAGATTACCTACAGGGGGAAACCGATACGTATATCAGCAGATTTATCAGCCCAGACCCTAAAAGCAAGAAGGGCCTGGAACAACATATTTCAAGCTCTGAAAGAAAACGGATGCCAACCAAGAATCTTATATCCAGCAAAACTTACCTTCAGACTTGATGACGAAATAAAATCCTTCCATGATAAGCAAAAGCTTAAAGAATTCACAAAGAGAAAGCCTGCCCTACAGAACATTCTCAACAAAATATTCGAAGAGGAAGAAACGAAAAATAACAATCTCAGTCATCATGGGGAGGAACTACCCTAAAGAAAGAGTCCATCAAAGGAGAAACAAAGTTAAGCTAAAAACCCTAAAAAAGCTAAAATGACAGGAAATACAAGTCATATCTCAATAATAACCCTGAATGTAAATGGCCTAAACTCATCAATCAAAAGACATAGACTGGCAGACTGGATTAAAAAGAAAGACCC
>JAJEJO010049825.1:485110-524181 GCA_020662805.1 Glaucomys volans
GGGGGGTAAAATTAATAACAATGTGTGACAGATACCATTGCCCTGTGTACATGCATGAATGCACAGATGGTGTGACTCTACTTTGTGTACAACCAGTGAAACAATAGCTGTACTCCATTTGTGTTCAATGAATCAATAAGTAAATAAAAGAATAAATTAAAAAAAAAAAAAGCTATAGCAATCAGGACAGGGTGGTACTGGTATACCATAAGAACAGGCATACAGATCAATGGAATAAAGATGAGAGTCTAGAAATAAGTCATGTTTACAATTAATTGATTTTTTACATGGGTGACAAAATAACTCAA
This sequence comes from Glaucomys volans, assembly GCA_020662805.1. Taxonomy (NCBI): domain Eukaryota; kingdom Metazoa; phylum Chordata; class Mammalia; order Rodentia; family Sciuridae; genus Glaucomys; species Glaucomys volans. The sequence goes on from JAJEJO010049825.1 coordinate 485,419, forward strand.
TGGGAGGAAGAATCTTTTCAGCAAACAGGATTGGACAACTGGATACCCACATGAAAAAAAATAAAGTTGGAGCTCTTCTTCACACCATGCACACAAATTTACTCAAAATAGAAGAAAAAAATCATAAAACCCTTAAAAGAAAAACAAGCCTAAATCTTGTGACCTTGAATTGGGCAAAGGTTTCTTAGATATGATACCAAAAGTATAAGTAATAAAATAAAAATTAGAAAAATTTGATTACATCAATATTTAAGACTTGTGTTTCAAGGAAGCATCAACACAGTGAAAGATAACCCACAGAAAGGAAGAAAAATTTTCGCAAGTCTGATAAGGGGGTTCATGTTCTGTTTTTGAGACAGACTCTCACTGTGATCCTGCCCAGGCTTGTCTTGAACTCCTGGCCTCAGGTGATCCTTTTGCCTTAGCTCCCATGTAGCTGAAACTACAGGTGCACATCACAACATCTGGCAAGGGGTTCATGTATAGAATGTAAAAAGAATCCAACAATAAAAAAAAAAATTAAATGAGAAAAGGATCTCAATAGATACCTTTCCAAAGAAGATATACAAATAGCCAATAAGCACATGAAGAAAAAATGCCCAACATTAACTACCAAGGAAATCAAAATAAAAAACACAATGAAATGCCATTCACACCTACTGGGATGGCTAAAATAAAAGTCAGATCATATTCCAGTGGCTTTGGAGGCTGAGGCAGGAGGATCACATTTAAAGCCAGCCTCAGCAACTTATCAAGACCCTAAGCAACTTAGTGAGACCCTGTGTCAAAATTTAAAAATTTTAAAAAGGGCTGGGGATGTGACTCAGTGGTTAAGTGCCCCTGAGATCAATCCCCAGTACCAAAAAAAAAGGCAGATTATAGTAAGTGCTGGTGAGGATGTGGAGAAATTGGACCACTCCCACAATTCTAGAGGGAATATGAAATGATGAAGCTGCTTTGAAAAAAATCAACGTAGTAGTTCCTCAAAGATCACACAGAGTTACCATAACTCAGAAATTTCACTTCTATGTATTTACTGTAAAATTAAGAACATATATCTATACAAACATGTATGTCTATATATGAACAGCAGCATTATTCATAATATCAAAAACACAGAAACAACCGAAGTGTCCATCAACTGATAAAGTCTAATATATACCTGGAATGTAAGATTATTTGGCAATAACATGAAGTTTTGATACATGCTGCAATCTTGAAACATTATGCTACATGAAGAAGCTACTCATAAATGGCCTTAGATTGAATGATTCCATTTATATGAAATGTCCAAAATAGCAAATTTACAGACACAGAAAATAGATTATGGTTGCCTAGGGTTGGGAACAAATGAGGAACATTTGCTAATGGGTATGGGGATTTCCTTTTGGGGTGATGAAAAAGTTCTAAAATTGATTGTGGTGGCAGTTGCACAACTCTGGATATGCTAAAAATCATTGGATTGTATGCTTTAAATGGGTTCATTGAATGTATGTGAATTAGAGCTCAATAAAACATTTAAGAAGTGTTAGAACAGAGGGGAAATAATATGGACTTGAACTAGCAGAAGAAAAAATTTTGAGCTATCTCAGTACCTAACAGATCAAAATTTAAAATCACCCTTCTTTAGCTCAAATGGAGATATGGAATGGCAATTCATTCAGGCAATCAGTCACTCTCTTAGTAAGATACTTATGAGTTACTATGCGCCAGGCACTGAGCTGGGTGCTGAGGATAGTGAATCAGACAAGCATGTTACCACAATCATAGTATTTTGAGTGTTCTAGAGAAACATAAAGAACTCAATTGAGTAGATGCTCTAGGAGGAAAATGCAGATAAGTAGAAAAAGGTATAATAGAGGATCCTAATCTAATCTAGGAAGGGAGGGAAGACTTCATTGAGGAGGTGACATTTGAGTTGAGCTCTTCAGGATTATTAAGAATAAAGTAGGTGAGGACTGGGTATGAGGTAGAGAGGATTCCAGACAGAGGGAACTGGGCCTCTACTGCCAAAGAACCCAGAGGACAATGAGAAGTAGGAGGCAGCATGGAGGATGCTGGAGGGACTGGCAAACACTGTGGAGCCATGTTAGGAATTTGGTCTGTATTTCAAAGGCCATGGGAAACTGTTGACAGATTTTAAGAATTTTCAACTGATATCTCCAGTATGTTTTGTGTGTTTGTCAGCTTTTTGTCACTGTGACAAAATACCTGAGATAATTGCAGGAGGAAAGTTTGACTTTGGCTCACAGTTTCAGAGGTTTCAGTCCATTGTCACTTGGCCCTGTTGTGGCCTATGATGAGGCAGTACATCATGGTGGGAATGTGTGGTGGAGCACAGCTGCTCACTTCATGGCAATCAGAAAGGGGCTGGGGTTCCAACATCCCCTTCAAGAGAATATTCCCAATAATCTAACTTCCTTCCTCTGGGCCTCACCACCTAAAGGTTCCACCACCTCCCAATAGAGCCATAGGCTAGGACCAGGCTTTTAAAATGAGGGCCTTTGGGGAACATTCAAGATCTAAACTACAGTCCTTTGCCTTTAAATTTCTCATTGAGTAACACAAAAATGAAACTACCAGACGATGCCAGTAGAGATGATGTGGTTCCCTCACTTCTAACCAAACTTCCCAGTATATGGTTCTTATATTTTGGTCCTTTGGAAACAGTTTATGCAATTCCCAGATGGAGAAGGGAGGGGAGAATGTACAGAGAAGCCCTTAGGTAATGAAGCTGGGCCATATAAGCTTTGGTGAGCTCAGCAACATCCATAACAACACACTGGTTTTCTTTAAGCTTCAGATGTATGTTGGAGAATGAGATCACTCCTCATGACTCTGGGGTCTTGTTATTTACAGCTGTAATGTTAAAATTGGCACCATGGGCATTTTATGAAATATGGGTGGGGTAGCCCTTGGCCTCTTTCATATATTGCCTGGGCTATGATCTGGTATTCTCAATTGAGTACAGGTGAAAACAGATGGAAAAGAAATTATCTTACAATTCTCAATGTGTTTTCATTAACTTAGCATCTGTTGGAAAATTTGTTCTGAGAATAGCATCAAGGAACTGATCTACATAGTGGGTAATGGCCAACTGAGGCCTCTGAGAGATGACTTCTCCATTGGCCAAGGATTGCTTTGCCAAAGTTTTCAAAGCTATGGGGCTGCCTTGACAACACTAAGTAAAACAAGACACTGAAGTTCTTTAAATTTGCCATAAGTCACAAGTTACAGTTGCTCAGAAGTTTAGATCTTTGGAATATGTGCTCCCTGGTTAATCAATTTTAACCATTTTTTTCTTGGCTGGGTATGGTGGTGGGTTTTGTTCTGTGCTGTGAATAGCAACTCAAGAAACTTCTTTTTGTTTCTCCTTACTTTTGACCTTCCCTTCTTTTTTTTACTATTTTTTTTAACACCAGGATCCTCTTTATTTCTTTTGATCTCATTCCTTGGAGTGAACTGCTAGAAATTTTTTTGAATTTTTAAAAATTTGTTCTAATTTGCTGTACATAACAGTAGAATGCATTTATACATTTTGATAGATCATACATAAATGGAGTGTAATTGCTCATTTTTCTGATTATGCATATTATAGGATCACATTGGTCATGCAGTCATATATGTACATGAGGTAAAATTTTGAACTGTTATAACCATGGTTTCAGCTGTATAAGGCTAATTATGGTTAACCACTAAACAATATTTTATTAAAAATAATTCAATTCTACTGTGTACAGGTACGCACACTCACCACAGTGTAGTATTTGATTCTGTTAGTCACCCTTTTCCTCTTTTTGGCTTCTCTGACATCTATCATTTCTAATTCCCTTCTGTTATGGTTACTGTGATTGACACCTCTGCATTCATACAATCCCAAATTAATCTAAGCCAATAATAGTGGTTCTATTCTCCTTGACAATGAATGATTGAAGCCAACACTATTCTGGACAAGTTACAGCAAAATTAAGTTGGAGCCCTGATGTGCTATATCCAAAGCCTATGACAGTGAACTTCTTGTGTGACATAGTTTCCTTAGATTCAGAATGAGTTTCCTGATTGTTTAAGCTGGTGTGAGCTAGGGTATTCTGTTACTTGCATCTAAAAGCACACTTATTGATGTTTCTTCTTAGTTCTCTGACCCCTTGCTTCTCAAGCTCCTGCATTGGTTTTGCTTCTTTCTGTTTTAGGTTTTATGTTTTAGCTTTCTTTTCTTACTCTTTAATGTCCATGAGTGAACTCACCAATTTTTTACTTCAATTAAACTTTCCATATTGATGACTTCTAGATCTAAATTGCAGCTTAACCTTTTTATTAAGCTCCATATTTATATTTTTGCTACTTGGGAATCAATAATGAAATCAACCTTAACTCCACTTCATAATCTCCTGTAGAACTTTAAAAAATACATAGGTGTACATGCCCCATCCCTGGAAATTCTGGTTCGCTAAATTTAGTGCAAGGGGCATGCATCTATGTAGTTTTTTAAATAAAAAAAAAAATCTTTTGTGGTGCTGGGCATGGAACCCAGGTCCTTGCACATGTTAGGCAAGTGCTCTGCCATTGAGCTATACCCCCAGCCCTATCTTCATGTTTTTAAAACTCCACAGTGATTTCTGACATATAACCAGGGTTAAGGATCAATGGCCTGGGAACACCTGTTCCTAGATATCCCTTGTGTTTTTAAAAACTAATATCTAAAACTGAACTCTTCACCTGCTTTCAGTGCTTTCAGTCCCCCAAACCTTTTCTAATAAACAAAGATGAGTCAGACGCAGCATCCTGCTTCAAGCCTTGCAATCTAGTTAGATAGACTGGGAATAGGAGTGAAAAACTAGCTAGCATATTGTTTCTTGAGGTTTCCCAGGTCTCATCTGTCTGTGGGTATAGGCAGAAGCCAGGATAACAATAAATATACTCATTTCCCTAACTCTTGCATCCTCCTGCTGATGTAGAACTTCTAGCCTAGTGCTGTCCAATAGAACTTTCTGAGATGTTGGAGATATATATCTATACTGCCCAGTGGAGAAACTACTAGCCACATTTCTTTTTTTGAGCATTTGAAATGTGGCTGGTACTACTTAAGAATGGAATTTTTACTGTTGATTTTAATTAATTTTAATAGCCACATGCATTAGTGGCTACCATAATGCATAGTATAGCTAGCCTTTGCAAACTCTACTTGTTTAAATCTGGGAATCTTTATTAAAGACAAGATAACACCATTTCTACCAGGTACTACTTGTACTCAACAAGGAATCCCTTTGTGATTTTGACCATGATCCACAGGAAGGGATATATTTTACATAATGTATATTGTATATATACATGTATATACACATACCTGCATATACATATATGCCTACTTACATAAACTTACTACTTATGAGGAACTCTTTTATATTATTATAATTTATTTAAAAACTGCTATCCATGAGCCACCAAATTAACTTCATGATTCAATAATTCATTGTGCCCCACAATTTAGCAAGCACTATCCCAAGGAGCTATCTTGTCCCACTGGGTGTTTGTCTTTCTACCTGTGGCACTGAAGTCTTTCCTGGGTGCCACTGTTAGTTGGCCAGGGTCCATTCCAGGTTCATCAAAGACTCCATAGCACCAGAGTTGTGATCTCCAGTGAGTTAAAAGGGAAGGATGCCTCTTTGTGTTTCAGTATATCAAAGGGCTTCTAAAGCATGCAGCGGATGTCTGAATCCTTTAAAATTTCTGTGTTAGTCAGCTTTTCAGTGCTGTGACCAAAATACCTAAAAAACTACTTAAAGGAGGGAAAATTAAGTTTGGCTCACAATTTCAGAGGTTTCAGTCCATGGTTGGCCAGCTCCATTACCTTGGGCCTGAGTTGAAATAGAACATCATGGCGGAAGAGCATGGCAGAGGAAAGCTGGTCACCTCATGGCAGTTGGGAAGCAGAGAGAGGCAAGAAGAGGATGGGGACAATATGTAATCACCAAAGTCTCATGCCCTCCTACTAGGTTTTAACTTATACAGTTTCTACCACCTCCCAATAATGCTATCAGCTATGAATCCCTCACTGGATTAATCCATTTATGAGATCAGAAACTTCATGATCCAATCACTTCCCAAAAACCTCTACCTTCAACACATGAGTCTTCAGGAGCTACTGAATATTCGAACCATAACAGGTTCTTAGTGAAATAGCCTTTTGGCTTCCATTTATCACCCACCACCTCCAAAGCTGTGTTTCCACTGGAGGTGCAGGGGTAAGAAAATCTGAATGACAGACATGCTGTGCTCAGAATTGCTTCTTCTCCTTTAGCTCTTGGGTGGCCTTTCCTGCCTGATGATCAAGGTTTTGCATTGGGCCAAGCTCTTCATGTCTGCAATTAAGTTATCTCTTAGGAGATTCCTTACCCCACATGTATTGGGCATCCTGATGGGCCCAATTCCCACTTTGCCTTACGTTCAGAAGTTTCCTCAGATTCAAGGAACTTGATATGCATTACAATAGAAGCATGCAGTGAGATCCTGGTTGAATCTGTTCTGTGTAGGGCTGAAGGAGCCTCAGAAAGGGATAGAGAGAAGAAAGGAGAGGAAGTAGCAGGTGAGTTAGTCTCAAAGAAAGAGTAGGAATTTGCGAGAAGACAAGAGGGTGGTGCCTTTTCCAGTTTCCCCAAGTTGAGTCAGTAGCTTTTCTTCTCTACTTCCACAATATTTTGTTCATACATGCATTACAGATTTATCACACATTGGAGTTGTTGTTTCTGTCTAGATTTTGAGATCTTTTGGTACAAAGATAGTGTTTTCCTCATCTGTGTATCCTTAGCAACTAACATGAGGCTTTTCCTATTGTAGAAATAACCATTGAGAGAATAGATGATAATGCTGGGAGCTTTTACTCTGAGAACTGGTATGTTAAGATAGAGTTCATTTGTTCACCTCTCAGGATGATGTGTCAAAGAAGGTTCTAAAGTAGAATTATTAGGTATTATTGTTTTTTAAGATACTTCAGGCCACAGGCAATGGTAAGTTTCAGCTACATCCACTAAGCAATGACAGTAAGAATGTGTTCAGGTGCCTAGATTAATTGGTGACAAACATAAATTTCCTACATCTGTGGAGCTTTGTGTCCAGTAGGGGAGATGAACAACCAACCAAGCAGTGATAAGGTGGTGTGACTAAGGGCACACTGGTAGCTATCAAAGAATATAAACCAACCTACAGCAATTAGGGAGGTTCCATAAAAGGGAAGGATAAGGGGTGATCTCATGCCAAAGATGGTCTGGGAAAAGAAGAAAAGTATTCTAGAAAAGGGAATAGCAGGCACAAAGGCTGGAAGGCATGACACCACAAAAATACCAAAGAAAGTTCTGTATAGAATATTGACATGTTCATAAAAAACTAGTAAGAGATGAGGCCAAAGAGATAAGCACAGGCCATATTTAAATGGCATGTCACCATGGAAAGATGCATGAAGTCTAACTCAATGGTAATGGGAAGGAACTAGAGCTCATTTAGTTGGGCCACAGGGGTGGAATTCTCTGGTCTGCCCAGGTACCATATGAGTGTATCAAGCACCTGCAAGGAAGAAAGAGACAGAACAAAATGGGAGATGTGGACTCTAAAAGGGGATATTGAGCAATAAAGGCAAATCTACTTGATCATCTTTGCCAGCCCCGAATGACTTTAAGACTGAAGTGGATTCCCATGAAGGGACTAGGGCTCTGCTGGTAATTGTTTTCAGAGGTTTCAGGCCAACCCCACATCCTCTTCTATCTATATGCCATAGAGAGAATGGATAGACAGATCCTTCTGGAGACTTCCAAGGTAGGTTTGGGATGATTGTTGCAATCTCAAACCATCCCAAGATTTCTGCCCCAACACTGGGTCTTTGCCTCTACCCATGAAGTAGACCAAATCTCTCAAGGGACCCCACAACTAACTATGTCCTTTGAAACTACCAGTGTCAGCAGCCAAGTTCATCTCCTGTTATTGGAACCCAGCATGATGTTGGTAAACTATACCCTGTTCCCAGTCCAGATCCAAATCTCACTCAAGTGTGCAGGCAACAAGTTAAGCACTTCAGGACTAAACTGGTCTTTAAGATTGTCTAGTATAGACTCCTGATTGAACTTTCATGAAAATCAGACTATAAGCCTAAAGGAGGCCTTCTTTTCTGATTCTTCTGGGTTTCCATGGAAATCTGTGATAAAGGGATGATCAATTTCTGCTTCCTGTGAGTATTCATGTTCTCACCTCTTGGTAACATCTTCTGAGAATACTGGAAATGAGGAAACCCAGGAGTCAGAGGTGTGGACAGAGTTAGTGCTATTATTGGGGACTGAATCTGAATTCTGAGAGCGCTTCTGGAGGCTGCCAGGGACCCTCATTGGTTCAACTCACAGAATGTTCAGGGCATCTGAAGAACATTGTGACCATGGAACACTGAGGTCCTGTGAGCTATTGGAAACTGGAGCAGAGGTTGAAGAATCATGGAAGAGAAGTTGTGTCTCTGAGGCTGACTCTGGAAGAGTGCACTGCAAATCCATTGTTGCTTTTGCTTTACTTCACTTTGCAAAAATTTTTCAAGCTAATCTTGGACATTTGGAAGCAGCACGATCCAGGGGGGAACAGGAACATTGGCTTCGTAGTCTAGCAGCATTTGTCTCTGCAGCTGCACTGCCCTCATAGCACAGGTGTACAGAGCATGATTAAGTGACCCCAGAAATCTGACCGCCTGGGGTGTGGTGCTCATTTTTCCAGCCTGATGTAATGATCTCAGGGTGTGGGTACACACTGCCTCACTCCCCATTTTTTCCCCGCCCCCAAACTCTGGATTTCAGTTAACTGTGAAAAACAGCAGCATAAGAAGGCAGACTTTGAAAAACAGCAGCCTAAGAAGGCAGACTTCATGCTGCTGCTGTTGATTTGCTTTTTAAACAATTCTGGCCCCTTTTAGAAGTCTGTCCCCAAAAGCAGGAAAAAAGGCAACATGAACATTTGAAAAATCTTTCAGCACCTTCATTGATTCAAATTTTAGTGTGATTTGGCAGGCAAAGCAGGGTAACATGTTCCAGTGTTTTAACTTGCTCAGAATTGCCAGATTAGCTATTGTTTGACTTTACGATTATTAATGAATTATGGGGGGAAAAGGGTGGTAACTGTGAAGACTGCTGCAATGTCTAGACATGAGGGTGGGGGTGGGGAGGTGGAGCACCAAAGGAGACACAGAATTTCCTTGCCTTTGGTTTTCCTCAGACTCAGTATTTCTGCGGTGGCATGACAACACATAGGACAAGATATTGATAGGTAAGAGATAATGTTTTGGTTAAAAATGAAAGATCAAGCCCAGCGAGATGACACATACCTATAATCTCAGCAGCTTGGGAAGCTGAGGATTGTAAATTCAAAGCCAGCCTCAGCAACTTAGCAATGCCCTAAGCAACTTAGTGAGACCCTGCCTCGGAATAAAAAATAAAAAGGGCTGGGGATGTGACTCAATGATTAAGTGCTAAATGGTTTTGGTACCTGGGTTAAATCCCTGGTACCAAAAAAATAAGAAAGATCAAGTTTTAGGCTATATGCTGAAGACATTTTTCACTTAAGTGTGTTGTTACAAAAAAAAATGTGATCCCTTAACCTGTAGTATAAACATACACATATGCACAAATATACACTGACTTTGGGGTTTAAAAACTACAGCCAGATCAGGTATACTGGCACATGCCTGTATTCCCAGCCACTTGGGAGGTGAAAGCAAGAAGATTACAAGTTCAAGGCCGTCCTGGGCAACAGAGAGACTCATCTAAAAAAATAAATAAATAGCTATAACCATGCTAATTCAGTCAGGAGAGAGACACTCAGGGAAACCAGGTTTTAAAGCAAGCAGATCTGGGCTTCAGAAGAGTTTGTGAATGTCACTCACATACTTCATGATCTCATGTCTGGGTCATATGCAGGGTGGGTGTAGTAGCATGCAGAATTAGAGGATAAATATGCCCACTGACTCATGAGAACGGGGAGGAGGGATAATATATAGGATCATGAAGTAGCTTCTACTTTTATTACCTTGGCATCTCCACTGTCCAGCAAACCCCCTTCACAGCCCACAATGTGGGGAGGAAACCCAAGAGTGGGAACTATACAAACACCCAGGGGTTTTAGGAAAGACTTGCATTGGCAAAAATATAAACAGAAGCCATATATGTTGGGTGTTTGTTTGCTTTGGGTGTAAGTATAGATATATAAATTATGCATAATTCTGTATATAATGGATGATAATGTACATACATGCAATTACTTATACTCTACCTCATTTGTATAAATATACATTAAAATGTGAAATGTCTGGAAGGACTGATTTTAATGCATGCTAGGAAAGGTTTTCCATTTGCCTTTACTCAAAAGTAAGTCAAACATGTCCTTCCTCCAGTCTCTCAACCCATCAGGACCCTCCTTATGGGAAGACCCATGTTAGAAGCAAGTACATTAGCCCTTGGTCTCAAAGAATAGGCTCCTGTAGCATGGAAGAGGCAGCAGAACTTTATCTTTCCCCTACCCTGACTTGGCCATAGTAGCTCAAATCCTCAGCATCACTTCACTCTTAGGTGAAGGAACTGTTATTCAGGGAGGGACATCCATAATTAGAATGGTTCTGAGGAAATGGGGCACACAAGAATAAGTTTCTACTAGTGTCCCTGGGACAGGTGCTATTGCCTACAATGGGCAGATGCCGAAAATAACCCTGGGAAGTGAGGGAAGTAGAGGAAACAGGAGTAGGCTTGGACCCTGGAATAGAGAAAGAAGGTGTAGGAATCAAAAAGAGCTATAGGAAAAATAGAAGTAGAGCCACAGTATTTTAGAGGTAGAAAAATTCTTTGAGAATATTTCAGTCCAATCCCTTCATGTTACAGATGAGGAAACTGAAGCTCAGAGGTTAACTGATTTATCCAAAGATACCAGATATATAATAATGGCTCTGTAATTAGAATATAGATTTCCTATCACTGACCTGAAAGGCTTTCCACTGTAATAAAATATGAAACACACAATAAGCTAATATTAAGCTAATTTGTGATTCAAAGGAACTGTTGTTTCTCAACCAACTAAATGCCCTATTGTTCTTCATTAAGAAATCAGATAATTCTGAATCCTGACCATTTCATGTTTCTCTTATAGATTCTGCACTTCAATGGAGTTTTATTGTAGTCATGCCAAATATTATGGGCAGGGAATGAATATACCTGGTAATTTTAAATTATTTCATTATACGCTAATTTTGTTCTACAGGATCAGATTCAACCTTTTGAATGTGAATTTTGGTAGACAAACTTTTAAAATTCTGTTTCTAGTACTTCCAGCTAAGACTTGAAAAACCTAAGGGCTGGAAACTGTATGAAAAAGTCAGGTGGTTCTGTTAAAGCTTCCAATATAGTCTTGGCATTTGTCATAGCTTGTTTGGACCACATAGAATCTCATGGTGTTTTTGCCCTGCTAAGAAGAAGTGATTTGTAAACACTATACAAGCAACATCCTCTTTTCCTGCTGGGCTAGCAATTCTGAAAGGATGAGCCAAGTCTGACCAAAGTCCTTTCCAAATGTAAATCTTTGGTAGTAATTCTACCCTAATATGATTTATCTTCATTTTTAAAATACTGTTCTCTGTGATTTTTAACTTAATAACTTGGAAGGTGCTTCTTGCTGAGAACATAGGGATTATTAAGACAGTTTGTTTCCTCTATCAGAACCTCTTATGGATAACTAGAAGCTGTCAGGCAGAAAATATCAACAATTAAGATCTTAATTTCTAAAATCTCTCATTTATTCTTCTTTCTATCCAATCTGCATTTTCCCTACACCTTTCAGGGGTTCCTATTTTTAGCAGTGACCTACTTTATTTTCAAAACTTCGTGTATGTATCTTTTTGTCATCTCAACAGCTTTGAGACTGGAAGTGGGAGACTGGACATGAGCGCAGTCTGCCATCTTGGTTTAGTCATTATGAGTCAGATATAAAATTGTTTTCTTGAATGACAATCTTGAGGGGTCCAGAAAACTGAAATGAGTTGATCTGATATGTACCATGCTAAAGTCTGTGGTCTTTACTTGCAGGACCAAAGGACCCATTCTTGGGTCCTTGACCCTCTAACAAGGTAGATCCAGTGACCACAATTGCCAGCTAAGACCCTCTTCCAGGGACAATTATTAACTATCCCCACTAGAAACCATTACAGAAATATTTTTGCAGAACAGTGAACCACCAGATCTATCTTGTCCTCCATTTCTGGGGTGAATATGAGAAGACAATGTCACTGGAAACAAAAATACTTACATGGAGCTAAGTCTAGTTCACAGTAATCCTCCCAAATTGCATGTGGTCCAGGGTCACACCAGGATTCTGGACTATATAACCTTAGAAGTCACACGCAAGCTAATTTTATACCTAAAATCGGGTGGGATTTTGGATGAACTATATTATTGTGTGAATATGCTCTAATTGTCTTCATTTCTCTCCTCAGTGCCCCCTCCCTGAAAAATCTTGGTCCATTCAACTGACAGTAGGAGATAGATTCTTCACTTGTTTTAACCTCTTAATGATACTGCTAGATTCCTACTCAATGGCTGTTTTCTCTCATATGACATATAATTTGTTCTGGAAGGCAATATGCCTAGCTAAAAATATTGTTCCAGATTCCCCTGAAGCTAAGTAAGGCCAGGTGACACAGTCTAGCTGATGCAATATATGCAGATGTCACCAAGGAGTTTCTGGGAATATGTTTGGTTTTCTGATATGAATGCTATTCCCATTTCCCTGTCGTTCTGGTGCTTTTTGACTGGAATGTAGCCATCAAGCTGGTGATAGAGTAGCCACCACATATCCATTGGGTAATAAACATAGCTTGTAAAACCATACTGTTAGGATGATGGGGTTGAAAGTGGAAGGAACCTGGGATTTTGCTTTCGGTTGAGCTGCCAATGTCTGGACTCCTACAACATGGAAAAAAAAATAAAACCCTTTTGGATAAATTGCTGTAGTCAGGTTATAGGAAGCTAAACACATTCTTAATCAATATTAGTCAATTTACCTACAGAATTCAAAATTTACTACCTACCCCCTAAGCATTATCACAGAGGTATTGAAAATTACATTAAATTCACTTTAAGAAGTCTTAAACATAATTTGTTCACAAGAGGAATTAAAATATTTTTAACAATTCCAAAATTGTACTACATATTAAAGAAAACTTGCCAGCCTTTAGGCTAAGAAGTTGTGATGTGGTTGTCATTGTCTATGCATCTATAAAATGATCTGTTCATTTAAATGCGACTTTGTGGTATTCGCATTTGTATTTCACACACAGTTGAATTTTCACTTCAATTTGATTTTCTGGTTGTCATGAAATATTTTTTAAAAGATGACATTATGATGCAATTTTAAAGTGAAAAACTTGTATGCAAGAAAATTGCTTGATAAATGGCATACAATAAAATTAAGACAGGTAGAAGCTGCAAACTCTCTTGGAGCAGATCATGGAATTTTGCAAGCTATGAAGTGTTGGTAGAATTGATTCATGAATCATAAATATTACTCAGATGATAATATCTGTCATTAAATAAGCCTCCTATTGATTTCTAAAATGTTCTTTAACCTCTCGCAATGTATCATTCAATTAAAGAACAACTAGTGAAATTTCAAGTTCAACTGAATAGGACATGCAGACACAACTCTGATATATCTCCAAATTACAAAAGGTTGGTAAGCAATCTCAACTCCAATGGGATAAAAATGTGATGAAAAGGAAAGTTTTATTTTTCCAGTAACTCTTTCCATTGACTGATTTCCCCCTTTGTCACAGAGTAGCAGGGACTCTTAATAGCTCAGTTAGATTTCAGAACTTTTCCATAACTTTTTAGTTATTAAAGCTGTCTTATTTCATTTACTCAGACTTGGTCTTGTTAATTTATGAGTATAAAGACTTTTGTCTGGTTTCCATCCCCAACCCCATGAGCCCTTGCCCCTCCCTCTTTATGAATATCCCCCTCTGTGAGGAAGAACTGCAGAGGCATGAGCATGTTCCAGGTATGCTTCTGTGAGACCTTCCACTAGGTATTCCTCTGATGGAAACATCCCTGGACCCCATAAAGTCAGTTTCCAGCAAGTCAACATTCCCCACTCATCTCCCCCCTCCTATATCACCTGACCCTGTGCCTATAAGCATAGGTGGAATCCCTCTTCCATTTTTCTTAGGGACTGGGAACCACAGGAGTGGTCCCTACCCCTCCTCCCTGGTCATACCACTGTGCCATCTCTTCCCAGCTCTTCTTCTCCTACTGCAGTGATGCCAAATGGAGTTTCCAAGCCTGCTAAGGGGAAAAGATGCCAGACTAGAGAATAACATATCAGGTTGTTCTTTTTTGCAGACACTTAAACTTGACAAGCCATTTGCTTATTTCCCTCACCCACTTCTTGGCTAGGGAGAACCTCTCCAGATCACTAGCTATGTGCTCAAAATCATACTCTTCCCACACCCAAAAGGGGGTGGAACTAAATGATTTGACTTCTCTTACCCCTAGGGAGTGGGGGTATCATTGACCTGACCCTGGATAATTTAGTAACTGTATTCCCAATATTGCACTCTCTGCATTTTAACAATTGGAGGACTGAAAAATATCTCAATCAGGGCATTCTCTATGCTGTCCCAAGTGATACTGCTCATCCCAAACACTGGATGTGCCCAGATTATGAGCACAGGCATGAAGAGAAGCAGGTCTCAGGGATGGGACTATCTGGGACCAAGGGTGAGTCAGAGGAAATCTACCACATCAAGTGTGAAGAGTCAGGCTCAAACTCTGATATAGAAAAACAAAGTGGCATGTAATTATATGGGTAGAGCTTGCTATTTCCACTGGTAAACTTTTTCATATGTGTATTTTTTCCTTTAAAAGGAAAAAAAATATGTATATACATATATATGTATATATATATTTATTTATTTTTATTTTTATTTTTTTTTTTGTGGTGCTGGGGTTTTAACTCAGGACTTTGTGCTTGCAAGGCAAGCACTCTGCCAACTGAGCTATATCCCCAGCCCTAAAATTTTTTGAATAGGTATTACATTTACTTGAATGTGTGTATATGTGTATCCTTTATATAAAAGTCTCCTTCCCATTCCCAACTCATATCCAGTTTCCACTCTGACAAATATTATTATCTTTTACTGTTATGTATATCTTTCCAGAGTTGCTGCATGCATGAAAACAAAAGTCGCATCTACACATATCGTTCTGCACCTTGCTTCTTTTGTTTAACAACACATCCTGGAGATTTTTTACATGTCAGGATGTACTGAGCCTCCTCAGTGTCTGGTTCCTGCTGCATGGGTCTCATTGTACAGCTGTCCCATAATTTATGTAACCAGTCTGCAATCAATGGACACTTATGTGGTTTCCATTTACTTGCTGTTATAAACAATGCTTGAATAATACTGTACATAAATCATTTTATATACAAACTGGTATACTTTAGATGAAGTTCCCAAAAGTCAGATTACTGGATCAAATGGTCATATGCATTTGCATTTACAGACAATACCAACTTGCCCTCCATAGGAGTCATATACATTTAAACCTGGAAAGTATGAGGATATCTATTCCCCCATCCCCACAAACAGAGAGCTGCAGTCCTTTTTGCTAATCTGACAGGTAAAAGTGGTATTTCAGCATAATTTTAATTTGTATCTATTTTTTTATGAGTGAGGCTGGGTATCTTGTCACATATTGAAGAGCTATCTGCCATTCCTTTTCCTTGAAGAGCTATCCACCATTCCTTTTCCCTCAGCATCTCTTTATGTACACAGTGTGTTTTGCTATTATAGTGGGGCTTTTCCCCCTTGAAATAATGGGATAACTTATGCAAAAAGTACATAAAACAAATAGGAAGTATAATATGGATAAAGTGAGCAACTGTCAAAATATCATTCAGATTTAAAAAAAATAAAAATAAAAGAGCACTTTCAGCATCCTGGTCCCCTTACCAATTCCTTTCTTTTATCCTAACAGGAGCCTGGCTCCCATTGAACTTTCTCAACTTTTATTTAGTCTTACCATATTTGTGTTTTGGGAGCTTTCTCTTAAAAGTGTACGTATGGTTTTCCAGAGTTACTACATGCATATGAACAAGGTATTTTGTAGGTATTCTTTTGTGAGAATACAAAATATTTTCCCCTGCGGTTTTTCATGTTGTTTCATATAGCTCTGGGTGGTTCATTTCCATTGTTGTGCAGTATTCCATTGTAAGACTGCATACTTTAATGTATTATTTTATTGTTGATGTATTATTTATTTATTTATTATTTAATGTATTATTTTATTTAATGTATTATTTTATTGTTGATGGAAATTTGGGTTGTTTCCAATCTGAAACTATTGTGAACAATGTCGCCATTCTTTGTACTTGTGTCCTGGTGCATAAGAGGGCAAGTTTCTAAAGGGATTGCTTATTACCTGGGAGAAATGTAAAACTTCAGCTTAATGAGACAATGATAAACTGTTTATTCAAAGCGGTTGTGGCAATTTAAACTTCCACCACTAGTTTTAAGGGTCCATCTTATTCTATACCTTTGTGAGCATGATGTTGTCAGATGTAATTTTTTGCCAATCTTGTGGGTGGACAGTAATATATCATTTTGGTTTTAATTTGCTTTTCTCTGACAACCAATGAAGTTGAGCATTGTTTCACATCTTTATGGGTATGCTTCCTTTTGTGAGGTGCCTACTTAGGTCATTTTTGAGGGGTTGCCTTTTTCTTTCTGAAAAACTTCCATGAAGAAAAATCTTAGTTATTGGTTAAAAAAAAAAAAAAAAGGGTGGGGGAGGGTAGACATTCATTCACAGAGGCATGCAAAAATAGGATCAACCCACAGTAGTTAACTAAATCCACAAAATTTAATTTTCCCAGTATATTAAACTTATAAATTTACTTTAGGATAATTTATATATTTATTATGCCATTTCTTCCTTTCTGAGGACATGATGTGCCTTGCCTTTTTGTCCCTCCAAGTCTTCTTATAGAGATATTGTGTATTTCCCGATCACTTCATTTCTAGGTAGTGGAGTATTTTGTTGCTTTTGTAAGTGTGGTCATTTCTTTTGTTTCACTTCTTTATCTTTGAAAGTATGACTTCTGTTTATTAAATATTTACTTGGCTGCTTTATTGAACTCTGTTAGTGTTTGTAGTAGCTTTATTTAAAAAAATATGTTTTCAGTTGTCAATGGACTTTTATTTTACTTATTTATGTATATGCGGTGCTGAGGATTGAGCCCAGGGCCTCACACATGCTAAGCAAGCGCTCTACCACTGAGCCACAACCCCAGCCCTTGTAGTAACTTTTTAACTGATTCTTTTAATAGTTTGCCTCTTCCTTTCCAATTTTTATACTTCCATTTTTTCCCTCTCTCATTGTGCTCAGTAGTAACTCAAATACAGTGTTAAATAATGATTTTCTTTGTCTTGATGTTGACGTCAGTGCAAAAGGTTCTAATGTTTTTCCATTAAGCAAACTGCCTTATGACCAAAGACAGCTCTGTGTATGAGTATGTGTGTTACATATCTTAAAAGGACCTATGTCTTCCTGTTCTTTGTGTATTTTTTCTACAAAAAAAGTGACTAACCGGGCTGGGGATATAGCTCAGTTGGTAGAGTGCTTGCCTTGTAAGCACAAGGCCCTGGGTTCAATCCCCAGCATAGTTAAAAAAAAAAAAGAAAGAAAGAAAAAGTGACTAAATTCTACCAAACACTTTTTCAGCACCTATAAAGAAGATCATTTTATCTCCCCCAGATATAGTAGCATGATGAATATTTAAAATATATTAATATTGAATTTTCCTTAATACCGAATAAACTGTACTTAGTCAAGTAGTAATTATTTGTTTAATGCACTGCTGAATATGTCTGGTGAATATTTGACTTAGAATTTTTGTCTCAAAATACATAACTGAGATTGGAGTATAGTACTGTGTATGTCTAATATTCATCAAATTTTAGGAACGATTTTATACATAAAACAGAATTTTAATTCTTTCCTTTTCTATAGTCTAGAACAATGTAAATAGCATTGGCGTTATCAGGATTTTAAAAAAGGGTGTAGGGCTGGGATTGTGGCTTAGTGCTGGAGCACTTGCCTAGCATGTGTGAGGCACTGGGTTTGATTCTAAATAATAAATAAATGTCCACTGACAACTAAAAAAAAATATTTTTTTAAAATAAGTAAGCTTAGGCTTTAGGACGCTGGCAAACAGCTGGTGGGACAGACTGACGTGTGGTTGCATCGCAGGAGGGGCATGGCAGGGATGGCGCTGGCACGGGCCTGGAAGCAGATGTCCTGGTTCTACTACCAGTACCTGCTGGTCACAGCACTTTACGTGCTGGAGCCCTGGGAGCGAACCGTGTTCAATTCCATACTGGTTTCCATTGTGGGGACGGCACTGTACACCAGATACGTCTTTATGTCCCAGCACATCATGGCGATTTTACACTACTTTGAAATTGTACAATGACCACAATCTAGAGGCTCCTTGGGGAAGATCCAACCTATGAAGTTAGAATGAGACTTTATCAGATGTCATAAGAAACTCTACCAGATGTCAACATAACCAACCTTATAAATACAAAGACTAAAATCCATGAGTAGAACAGGAAAATCATCCTGACTCATGTGTTGTGTTCTTTATTTTTAATTTTAAAAGAGGCTCTTGTATAGTAGTTTTTGTCTATTTTTTAACATTGTAGTCATTTGTACTTTGATATCAGTATTTTCTTAACCTTTGTGACTGTTTCAATATTACCCTGTGAAAGCTTTTCTTAATGTAACTTTGAGTACATTTTAATTGCCTTCTATTTTTAAAACCCAAAGTCATTAGTTGGGCTTTACTGTTCTTGCTATTGTATGGTATATACATCTGCCTGGATATATTTCTACTCTTGACCAAAGTTTTGTAAGACACAATACATGATTTAGGGCAGGGGCATGGGAGGGAGGATATTTTATTGAGAACTACTTACAAAAGACTTCTCTGTAAGCTTGAACTCAGGAGTACAGTTTAGCTGTCTAGATTCTGAACAGCTTTTGCTTTAAAACTATTAAAGTGCTTCTTAGCAATGAAAAGTAAAAGATCTTGCTAAAATTAAAATAAGGAACACTTTACCTTTTAAAAATTTATTCATTATGTGGACCTATTTCTAGAAAACTTTGGTGATGATTCTTGACTTCAGGTGCATTATTAAGTAATGCTTGTATATACTGTAGAGTTTTTAAGAGAAGGTAAATCAGTTTCCTCCGAGGACCACTGTTAACAGTATATGTACTTCCTTAAATTTAGTTTTCATGATTGTAATGGGTGCTGCAAATGCATTTGCACTTTGCAATAAGGTGTGATGAGATGAATTATTAAAAACTATAGCAGCAAAAAGAATTATAAACTTAGTTAAAATCCTTTCACTCTTTGTATTTTTTTAAAGATTTTTATTCCTTAAATGTAAAATGACTACCTAATTTTTTGATGAAAACTCATTAAATTCAAAGAGAAAAAAAATTTAGTGTAATTACTGCCCTTTATTTTTGGTTTAACTGAAGTATTATGTACAAATAAATTGTACATATTTCAAAAGTATAATTTGATGGATTTTAACATAAACACCCAATAAACCATCCGCACAATTGAAATAACAAATGTACCCTCATAGTCCTTTATGATTTCTCCCTTTCCCCCTCCCCACCCCATCTACTCACAACCATTGATCTGTTTCTTTTCCCTATTGAATAGTATTTTCTAGAATTTTATACCATCTATGTCTGGATTATTTCACTGAGGTGACCAATTAGTCTGAGACCCATTCATGTTGTTATACAAATAGTTTATTCTTTGTTGCTGATTTCCATGATTTGTCTATCCACTCACCTATTGTGGGACATTTAGGTTTCCAGTTTGGAGCTATTAAGAATATTACTATACTACTCTTTACATAGACATATGTTTCATTTCTTCTGGGGACGCATATAAGAGTAGAATTTCTGTGTGGTTTTCTTGGTGTATGTTTAACTTTATAAGAAACCACCAAACTGTTTTCCAAAATTGTTGCACTATTTTTCATCCCCACTAGCAGTCTGAAAATTCCTGGTACACTGCATCCTTACCAACACTTCTCTTAAAATGTAGCTATTCTGTATGCAGTGGTGTTATGGGTTGAATTGTATGCTCCCCCAAATTGACATTATATCTCAAAATGTGGCCACATTTGGAGATAGAAGTCCCTTGTCAGTTATACATTTTGTAAATATTTTCTTCCAGACTGTGGCCTGCCTTTTTCTATTTGTAGCTGCATCTTAAAGAGCAGTTTTACATGGTAAGTTCAATTAATCAAAATATTTTGTGATTATAATGTTCTACTAAGAAATTTTTGTCTACAATCATATTTTCTTCCAGAAGTTTTATATTGTTAGCTCTTACATTTTTTACTTAATTTTTGTATATGGTGTTATGGTTTAGATATGACGTATCCCCCAAAAGTGCATGTTAAACAAAGAAAGCAAGTTTAGAGGTAAAATGATTGGGTTAGGAGAGTTTTAACCTAATCAGCACATTAATCCCCTGACATGGATTAACTGGGTGGTAAGTGTAGGCAGGTGGGGTGTGGCTGGAGGAGGTGGTCATGGGAGGACATGCCTTTGGGGGGATATATTTTGTCTCTGAAGAGGGGACCTCTCTCTACTTCCTGTTGCCATGTTCCCTGCTGCTTCCCTCTGCCACACTCTTCCATCATGATGTTCTGCCTCACCTTGGGCCTTGAGGAATGGAGTTGGCTGTCTATGGACTGAGACTGTGAGCCTCAAATAAACTTTTTCTCCTCTCATTGTTCTTGCCAGGTCCTTTGGTTGCAGCAGCTGAAAAGCCGACTAAAACATTGGATGACATAAAATTCGAGTTTTTTTTGTTGCATGTGGCTATTTGTTGCAGTCCTATTTGTTGGAAAAAAAAAATATCCTTTCCCTATTTACTTGCCTTGGCACCTTTTTTGAAAATCAATTGACAGTGTATATGTGTTTCTGTTTCTGAACTCTGCTCTGTTCCACTGATCTAAAGTGCATTTTTATACCAGTCTTCCTTACTTCCTTTTTATAATAAGTCTTGAAATCAGGTAATGTAAGTCCTCCAGCTTCATTCTTTTTTTCAAAATTGCTTTGGATATTCTAGGGCATTTGAATTTCAGTATTAAATTTTAGAATAAGCTTTGTCAATTTTTTCAAAAAAACCTGCTGAGATTTTGATTCAGATCATCCAGAATCTCAAAGTGAATTTTTGTAAGAACTGACATCTTAATAACACTAACTCTTCTGACCCATGAACACAGTAAATTTCATCATTCAAGTCTTTTATTCTTCACAGAAATGTTTTATAATTTTCACTATACAAGGCTTGTATATTTTTTGTTCCTCAGTATTTCATATGCTTTATGTTATTACAAATGGTTTTTGTTGTTTTGTTTTGTTTTCAGTACTGGGGATTGAACCCAGGGGTGCTCTACCACTGAGCTATACCCCCAGCCCTTTTTATTTTTTGAGACAGGATTTCACTAAATTGCCTAGGCTGGACTTGAACCTGAGATCCTCTTGCCTCAGCCTTGTAAATGGTATCTTTTAAATTTCAGTTTTTCTTGGTTTGTTGCTAGCATACAGAAATAAGATTGGTTGACTGAATTATCATTTATAGTTTAATTTTTTGTAGATTCCCTAGATGTTTATGTTGTCTATTAATAAACACAATTTTATTTTTCCTTTCCAATCTGTAGACTTATTTAATTTTTTTAATGCACTGGTTAAGACACCCAGTACAATGTTGGATAAGAGTAGTAAAAGGGAGTATCCTTACCTTGTTTATGATATTCTGAAGAATTCATTCCTTTTTCACCATTGAGTCAAGAATTATAGGTTTTCGTAGATGTCCTTTATCAGACTTAGTATTTTGCATGTCATTCCTAGTTTGTTGATAACTTTTATCATTAACACCTGCAGAATTTTGTCAAACACTTTTTACTTGTTTAGCATTTATTGAGAGGTTCTTAATTTGTTCATATGATAAATTACAATTGCTTCATTTTTTAATTTTTTTTTTTGTATTAGGGATTAAACCCAGGGCACTTTACCACTGAGCTACATCCCAAGCCCTTTTTATATTTTATTTTTAAGACAGGATCTCACTAACTTGCTGAGGCTGGCCTCAAACTTGCAATCCTCCTGACTCAGCCTCCCAAATTGATGGGATAATAGGTGCGCACCACAGCGCCCAGCTCAATTGCTTGATTTTTAAATGTTAAACCAATATTGCTTTCTTGGATAAATCCCACTTACTCATGCAATGTTTATCCTTTTTTATATATTATTGGTTTGGATTTGTGCAAATTTTAAGTTTTGTGTCTATATTCATATGAGATATTAGTCTATTGTTACCTTTTTTTAATGATTTGTCTGATTTGGGTATCAGGATAATGCTGGACTCACAGAATAAATTAGAAAGTGTTTTCTCTTCTTCATTTTCTGAAATATTTTATTTAACTCCCCATTAATGCCATCTGGACCTGAAGTTTTCTTTGTGGGAATGGTTTTAATTACAAATTTAATGTCTTTAATTGATATAGTGAAATTCAGGTTATCTACTTCTTGATTGAGCTTTAGAAGTTTTCCCATTACATCTTAGTTGTCTAATTTATTTGCATAAGGTTGTTTTTAATATTCCCTTATTAACTGTTTTGTGTCTATTGATTGTGTAGTTACTCCCCTCTATTATTCCTGGTTCTGATAATTTTTTTTCTCTTTTTGTCTGGGCAATCTGGCTAGAAGTTTATCAATCGTATTCATGTTTTAAAAAATTACTTTTAGTTTCATTGATTTTTCTCTTTATGTTATTTAATTGATCTTTGCTTTTTATTATCGTTCCTTAAGATAGACACTTAAGTCATTTAAGGAACAATCTTCTAATATGCACATTCAATGCTGAAAATTTCTCTCCAAGAACTGTTTCATCTGCATGTCACAAGCTTTGATATGGTGGGTTTTCATTTTCATTCAATTCAAAATGTTTTAACATCCTTTGCTTTTTCCCTTAGCCATTAGTTACATAGAAGGATATTATTTAATTTCTAAATATTTGAGGATTTTCTAGATGTGTTATTGATTTCTAATTCCTTTGTAGTCAGAGAACATGCTCTGAATGATAATAATCCTGTTAATTTTATTGAGATTTGTTCTGTGGCCCTGTCTTAAGTTTGTCATTTGATTCTGTATTGTTGATGCTTTGAAATCTTGGGTCCTTTCTAACTCTATAAGGATGGTTCCTCTCAGGTCTACTTGATTCCTAGAAACAACACTCCTCATCTGGAAGTTGTGCCTTTCATATGCAAAGCAACAATCTAGAACTCCCCCACACCTCCTTTGTTGATCTCCTACACTCTAGGCCACTCTTTCTACCTACCCTGATTGCCCAGGGCCAGGTACCAGACAACTAGAGACAGCCCTTATGCTCTGGAGTCCACTAAAATTATTCAGACTAGTTAGTCCTAAACCTGCTTACCCTGCCTCACTTGTTTCTTCCTTCTGGAAGGCTCTTGCCTGCATTTCCCCTTCTTCCTCTGCTTCCTGACCAACCCTGGCACTTCCCTGTCTAACCCTCTGTGGCATGTCATGCCCCTACCTCTTGGAATCTGTGAGTAACAAACTATCTCCTAATTTGTTGGCCTCACCATATGTGAATAATAATAAAGCCTTCTTTTAAAAATAGTGCCAGAATAGGGTCCATCTTGCTAAACATCTTTTCATATGCACCTGAAAAGAATGTGTGTTCTGTGTTGGTGAGCAGAATGTCTTATAAATACCAATTAGGTCAAATTGATTGACAGTGTTACTCAAATGTATATTCTTCTTTCTTTCTTTTTTTTTTTTTTTTTTTTTTTTTTGTATCAGGGATTGAACCCAAGGGCACTTAACCACTGAGCCACATCCCAGCCCCTTTTATTTTTTTATTTTGAAACAGGGTCTAACTAGGTTGCTTACAGCCTCACTAAATTGCTGAGGCTGACTTTGAACCTGTGATCCTCCAGTCTTAGCCTCCCAAGCTGCTGGGATTTACAGGTGTGCACCACCATGCCTGGGTATTCTTACTGATTTCATGTCTACTAGTTCTATCAACTATTGAGGGAGGTATGTTGTAATTTCTGACCATAACTGTGAATTTTTCTATTTTTCCTCTCAGCTCTGTAAGTTTTTACTTTATGTATTTTGAAGCTCTGTTATGAGGTCTATAAACATTTAGGATTGTTATGTACTCTGGATGAATTGACTCTTTTATCATTATGAAAAGACCCTCTTCATATTTACTAATAGTTTTTGCTTTGAATAGTTGATACTTTGATATCAAAGTATCAATGTTTCTACATTGTTTCAACATCAACAATGTTTCTATTGTTTCTACATTGATACATTGATACATTCTACAATGTATCAATGTTTCTACATTGTTTCAACATCAACAATGTTTCTATTGTTACTTTGATATCAAAGTATCAACTTTGATATTAATAGTAACTCTGGTAATTATTTTACCTTTCTGTTATGGTTTGCATATGAAGTATCCCCCAAAAGCTCATGTATGAGACAATGCAAGAATGTTTACAGGTGAAATTATTAGGTTATGAGGGCTATAAACTAATCAATGGATTAATCTATTGATATGGACTAACTGGGTGATAACTATAGGCAGGTAGGGGGTAGCTGGAAGAAGTAGGTCACTGGGGGTGTGGCTTTAGGGTTTATATTTTGTCCCTGGTGAGCAGAATTCTGCTTCCTGGCTGTCCTGAACTGAGTAGCTTTCCTCTGCCATGCCCTTCCACCATGATGTTCTGCCTCATCTCAAGTCAGAGCTATGTAGTCAGCCGACCATGGACGGCCTCTGAAACCATGAGCCAAATAAACTTTTAAGTCATTTTTGTCAGGTATTTTGGTCACAACAACAAAAAGCTAACTGAAACACTTTCACTCCCAGAGGTTCTTTCTCTGGTCTTAGGTGATCCCTTTACACATATGCACATATTGGCACTTAGCTGAAGATTTAAAGAGAACTCTCTACACATCTCTGGAGCCATCTCTCCATGTAGCTTTCTATTTTATGGTACTCTAGTCTATCCACCTGGCTACCCTACACTCATATCTGTCTTCTCAAGTGAGGGAGACTGCCAGAAAGAACTGGCTACCTAATTGCAGGGCCCAGAACAAATAAAATGCAAGGACTTTGTAAATAAATTATTAAGAATCCAAGACAGTGACAGCCAAGCATTAAACCAAGCTTGAGGACCTTCTGAACATGGAGACCTGTGTGACTGTGGTCACCTGTGTGACCTGTTGTGCTACTATGCAGCTGGCCCTGCTGCTGAGTTCTGTTTGGATTCTTCCTTCCTAATGAAGAAATGGGGTATTAAAATGTACTATGAACCTGCAATGGGTTGGTGTATAATATGGACAAAAATAGTTCCTCCCTTTGTGGAATTTACAAGACCACTGAGGAGACAAGATATTCTAGTAAAAAGTTAAATGGATGTAGGGCTCGAGTTGTACTCTGAAGAAGGATAAGGTTTAGAGGGATTCAAAACAGAGTGAGGGTGAAACATGATAGGGAACTAATATTTACCATGTATGGTATATTAGGCACACCAACCATCTCATTTAATATTCAAAATACAGTACTAAAATATCAAAACAAAGGTAGGTACTAGCATTATCAGTTTACAGATAAGAAAATTGATGTTAAGGAAGATTGAGAGATGTACCCAAGCTCGTGTGGTTAATGAATGGATCACTAGCTAAAACATTAATTTAACTTGCACTCTTTCTACTAGCACACTACCAGGAATAGTCTCAGGAACAAAATTTGAAAGTGAGAATCATTAAGTCACTTTGGAGTCATCAAGTAAACAGGGTTGACTGGACCAAAGAGAAAGTGCAGAAAAGTGGGACATAAAGGTTAGATAACTTTGGGTCAGATTAGAAAGAGCTTCAGATAATAGGTTTAAAGTTTAGACTTTCTTTTATGGATAAGGGAGAAGTACTAGCAATTGAGAGTAAAGAATTTTAAAAAATTTCTTTCCAAAAGATGTCACTTAAATATGAAATGATAGTAAAAAGTAAATCTTTGAAATCATGGATATCTTTTTGCTAACAACCATATCCACATAGTCAACAAGTACAGAGATAATAGATTTCACTACCCAAAAGCCTTTCCTTCTACGTTTATCTCCTAAGAAAACCTAAATCCATTTTTTCTTTCCCTGAACACTTTGTTTTTCTTCTTCAAATAGCAACTTCTGTTTTATAGATTATTCTTGTTCTATTCTTCATTTGGCTTTAAAAAATGAACATCTGGAATTTTCCTGGATTGTTATATTCTTGAAATAAAATTCTATTAAAAGATTTGTTGTGGTTTGAAGGATAATTTATTATTTTGTTTCAAGTTGGTGGAAAGCTTATCATTGTCTTATGTAAATTTAAGATTTAAATCCCAATTTAAACCCTTTAACTGGCAGATGCAATCTTGTTAACAGAAGAGTCATCAAGTATTTATGTAGAAATACTTTCTTCACTGTTGTGTTCAATTGGATGGGTATTACCATCATTTTCAATGTGAGCTCATGGGAAAACTATAAGTCCACTTAGAAATAAAAATTCCCTAAAAGTTCCTGCCATTAAAATGCCTGAAATGCTTGTTTAAAAAAGGATTTGATAAGAAATTTTGCAGAGTTGTATTTGGTTCCTAGGATTACCTAATACTTCATGGGGAGGTCTGATTTTTCTGTTAAGTGTTTCATGCAGAGCCTATTACACAGCAGGACTCAAATAATAACGCCTACATTTTCTCTGTGGTTGTGAAAACCTCACTTTTAGGTCCAAATGTATTCTATCAGATTATATTTGGGGTGGGTTATTTTTCTGCTTAAAAAAGTGACATATAGGGGTGGGGTCATGGCTCAGTGGTAGAGCACTTGCCTAGCATGTGTGAGGTACTGGGTTCGATTCTCAGCACCACATATAAATAAATAAAATAAAGATTCATCAACAAGTAAAAATATATATTAAAATAATTTTTTAAATGATATATACTGTAGCCCCCCCCAATTATCTCCAGGGGATACCTTCAAAGATCCCTGATGGATGCCCCAAACTGCAGATAGTATTGAGCCCTATCCATACTATGTTTTTCCTGTATGTCCATACCTATGCTAGAGTTGCATTTATAATTAGGCATGGTAAGAGTTTAACAATAATTCTGAAATAGAACAATTATAACAATATACTGTAAAAAACTTGTGAACATGGTATCTCTCTTTCACTGCCATGGGGCAGATAGTGTATACAGCATGGATATATTGGACAGAGGGATGATTTATGTCCCAGGTGGGACAGAGTGGGATGACACAAGATTTTGTCATGCTGCCTGGGATGGCAATTTAAAACTTATGAATTATTTATTTCTTGAATGTATCATTAATATTTTCAGATCAAGGTTGTGGATAACTGAAACTATAGAAAGCAAAACCATAGATAAGGAGAGACTTCTAGAATTTAAATATAATAAAGTGCATAGTTTGCAAATATGCCATTGGGTAAGTTTTTTTTTTTTTTTTTACCTGTGTTCATGCCTGTAACCACTCACCTAGCACAAGATACAGAAAATTTCTCTGATCTCACTTTCTTACTTCTATCACCATAGATTACTTTTTGTCTACTCTAGGATTTCATATAAATATTATTGTACAAAATGTACTCTTGAGTTCAGTTATTTCTTTATTTAACCTTGGCATAATGTAAGATTCATCCATATTATAGATGTGAGCAGTATTTCACTGAATATATGTATCTCAATTTGTTTATCTGTTTTTCTCTTGATAGACATACAGAGCCATTTCCACCTGGGGACTAGTACAAATAAGGCTGCCGTGATCACTTCTGTACAAATCTTTCTGGGGACATATTTTTATTTTTTATTTTTTTGAGTAAATACCTAGCAGTACAATTGGTGGGTCTTGAGAGATAGAGAGAGAGAGAGAGAAGAGAAGAGAAGAGAAGAGAAGAGAAGAGAAGAGAAGAGAAGAGAAGAGGAGAGGAGAGGAGAGAGAGAGATGGATGTATGTTTTAAGTTTTACTGAAACTGCAAAAACAGGTCTCCAAAGTGGTTGTATCTTTTTACATTTTCACTGGTGGCTATGAGAATTCCAGTTGCTCCAGTCTTTTCAACAGGACTGCACTCTTTAGCCCTGTTGATTATTTTGGTTTTAGCCATTTTAGGTTTTTTTCTTTTCTGGAAGCACTGGGGATCAGACCTGCTCTTCCACAGAGATATCTAAATCTATGTGCAGTGGGTTGAACAAAAATATCCTGTTTTCCAGCTGGAACTTAAGTTTCTCTAAATGATGGCACTTTCTTTGTTGAGAAAGGCTTTTGATAAACTAGCTCAGGTGCACAGGGAAACCCTGAAGCCATAGTTATAGCACCAACATGGCAAACTGCCTTATGTAAGAAATGGATAAGCATTCAGGAGTGAGCCGGGAACTCAAGAAGAAAGAAAAGAGAAATAGACAGGAAATATAAAGATTGGAGTCCTGTGCAGTAGAAAACACTGAGGGATTTTGTGGGAATGTTTTAGTTAGTTTTTTTGTTTGTTTGGTTGGATTTTTTGGTCACTGTGACTAGAAGACCTGACAAGAACAATAAGAGGAGGAAAAGTTTATTTGGCTCATGGTTTCAGAGGTCTCAATCCATAGACAGCTGACTCCATAGTTCTAGACAGGAGGTGAGGCAGAATATCATGGCAAAAGAATGTGGCAGAGGAAAGTAGCTCAGGACATGGCAACAAGGAAGCAAAGAGAGAGCTCTGCTCACCAGGGACAAAATATAAATCCCAAAGGCATGCCCCCCACCAAGTGACCTATTTCTTCTAACCACACCCTACCTGCCTATGGTTACTGCCTAGTGAATCCATACCAGTAGATTAATGCACTGATTACATCAAGGTTCTCATAACTTAATCATTTTACCTCTAAACTTTCTTGTTTTGTCTCATGCATGAGTTTTTGGGGGATACCTGCTATCCAAACCATAACAAAGAACAAGGACATTAAATATTATATTTTCAATGATTTCCTGTGTGGTGCTTCTGGATGAGCTCCTCTGGCTAGATCAACCACACTCAGGTCCTCATGGGTTTCATTTTAGGGAGTAGGGTAGAGATCCAGGAGAAGGGCCTGGGTCCCCTGTGTTGGTCATTCTCAAGGTGGAGATGAGTAAAAAGCTCCAAGAGGCTGAACAGAGAATGATAATTCAACTGAAGTTACAATTAGAGGTAATTAAAAAGATTCTCAAGGGATTGCAGAAGCATTGAGATGTTCCAAGGGGTCTGGAGCTTTCATATCACTCTTTTTAAATCTTAAGGAACAATGTAACATTAGCACAATGCCAAAATTAGAGTGACTATATGTTCCAGCGTAACCAGGACTTAGCTGGTTTTCTCTGTTACCCCAGAGCAATCAGTAAGTATGTGTCACCTGTCACTCTTAAAGCTGTCCAGGTTTGGACAATACATTAATATAGTCATTCTATCTCAGAGGTTTCAACCTTGACCACATATTTAAATCACCTGGGGACCATTAAAAAATCTGGATGCCTGGATCCAATCCTCAGAGATTCTGATTCATTTATCTGCTGCATAGGGTAGGGGACTCATAAAAGCTCCCAAGAGATTTCAATGGGATGTCAACATTGATAATCACTGCTCTAACTGTAAGCCATGGAAATAGGATCTGCTGGAGTAGAAACTGTACTTTTGGGAAAACCAATCAAATATGCATTAGCGTTAAGAGGTGTTTCTTTGTTTCCAGTAAAGTTTGTAGTAACGTCCCCAACTTTTGGATCTGAAGGAAAGAAATATAAAATTCAGCTTTATATTAAATACCATCTCCAATACACCAGTGCCTTCAAACTCTGTTAAGGACCTGGCATCTAGCAAGTCCAAGTACTTAGGGCCAGACATTATAAATATTTAAGGTGATAAATCTCCAACATAAGAAACAAAACAAAATGATGATTATTTCTTGAATAAACCCATTTCTGAAGTGAAAATATCAAAATGTCTTATGATTTTAAAAAGTAATAATTTGATTATAGAGAAGATGGAAAGTACAGAAACTCCCAAAAATAATCACTATCACTATGTTTGATATATTGGGCATATATTCTTACATTCTTTTTTCTCTTTTGTATACACACAGATGTTACATAAGAAGGTACAGGTATAGTGGAATGACACTGTACATGTTGTCTGTAATTTATTTATTTGGTACCAGGGCTTGAACCCAGGGGCACTTAACCACTTAGTCACATGCCCAGCCCTTTTTATTTTTGATTTTGAGAAAGGGTCTCAATAACTTGCTTAGGGCCTCACTTAGTTGCTGAGGCTGGCTTTGAACTTATGATCCTCCTGAATTAGCCTACCAAACCATCACCCTGCCCAGCCTGTAATTTATCTTTTAACTCAATACTACATCTTAAATTTTTTAAACCAAATTCTCTTAAAACATATTTTTAATGACTAGATGTATCCCATAATATGGATCTGTTGTAATTTAATCATTTCTCTATTTTTAGAGAATTTGTTCTTAGTTTTTTAATATTGTAAGTAATGCTGTGATAAATCTCTGTACAAAAGTATGCATTTTACTGTGTCTTGCTGATGGCTCTGTTAGAAAAAATTTCAAGAATTGGACTTTCTGGACTAAAGGTGATGTGTATCTTTAAGGCTTTATCAGAAGTATCTAAGGCTCATTTTGTGTTCTTACTATCTATGGGTTTTATCATTTTAAAAATATGGGTTTATTGAGTTGCACACTTCTAAACACGTGTGGTTAAAAGAAAAAAGAAGGTATTGTTATAAAACAATGGTGATATGAAAAAGGTACAAATTTTTCAATATTCACAACATTGAAAAGTGCATTCTTTTATGCCTGTGACTATTTTAGCCAAGGGCTTAAGTGTATGATCCGGTTAAATTAAACACATTTCTTGGATATAACTTATAGATAATATTTTATAAATTGATTTTGATTAGCAAATCACCAAACTCATTGATGTGGACCTAAATAGGTTGGTGAAGTAGTCAATAGCTACTTTGCTCATTTGTGACCTTTCCTAATTTCGTTGCTCTTAGAATTAGATTTTTAAAAAATATAATTAAACAATAGCCTATCTCCAAGTTTGCTGGAGGTCTGGATGTTGCTTCCAAAGACCTTTCACTTACCAAAAACAGTGGTCATCTTGCATTTAGTTTGACTCGTGGAGGAATCTTGGCTGGTCACCACAGGAAATATTCACATTGTGGAAAGGATCTGAAGGAAGAAAGGAAAAGAAGTTACAGTTAATCATGGGGCACATGAGTCAGCTTCATTTTAAGGATTTACTCCTAAGTAGAGAATTCAAAAAACACGGGAAGCCCTAGGGATGGAGAAGGAGAAAGCTATTAGTCCTTAGGATAATTTTCTTCAAAGTGAATAATTCCTTTCTATATGAACTGCCATGAAAAATCATGTCAATATTAAGATTAGTATGCATTTGAGGACGTTCTTTTCACTCCAGATGCTCTTCTGGTTAAATACAAATAGGTGTGTATCTGGAGCAACTTGGAGGGCTTTGGAATTTGATATTGACAGACCACAGAAGAATGACTCAGATGTGATATGTCAATATTTCTCCTGAGATTATGGAAGTTCTCTGTGAGGGAATGATTTGTTTTCATTCAATGCTACAAATGAGTATGTTAGTAATTGAGGCATCAATCGGGATTTAGGATTCCTTTCTCTAGTTTGCCATTAGTTTTCTTGGTGGCCTTGGGCAACTAATTTTTACCCTTTTTTAACTGTCAAAATGCAAAAATAAAAATATTAAGAGATGCCAAGAAGACATTTAAAACACTTTACTGGCAGAAGGACACGTATGATGCACCAAAGAGTTGAAAATTTGCTTATTGAAAACATCTGATGATTGACTCTCAAAATGAGAAAAATAATTCTGCTTTTATATTTGAACAAGCTTTATTCCATACCCTGGCTAAAGCAATTTAATACCATTTCTTAAGACTATAAAAGTTGCTGCATTTATTGAATGGCTTTCCAACATCTATTTTTAACATATGACGAGTGCTGTTCTTGGCAAGCCCTCAGCAGTGTCCCCAGTGAATGGTCTGCCAGAGTAATTTGAGAGTAAATATTTTGAGGTATTATCATTCCCAGAAGGTTTTTATTAACTAGGTGCTTATATGTAGTGCTATTTTAAGGCTGTCTAAATGTTACTTTTGACTTCATAATTAGGACCCAATTATAATGCTATAGTGGGGGTAGAACCAGAATTTGCTTTGCAGGGAAATTAGGCCATAGCATGCTTTCTCCATTTGGCAGTTGTGTTCAAAGGGACATGATTCAACTCTAAGTAGAATCCCACAGTTCTGCAGAAACAGCATTAATGATGGGCTAGGCATTGGGCGAGTTGGTTCCCACTTGTTATCTCATTTAATATGTACAATATTCTGTAAGGTGAGTGCTATTATTCCCATTGGACACATGAGGAAACTGATGCCACAAAGCAAGTAATGGATTCTAAGTCCCCTAAGTGCAGGAGCAGGGATGTGATTTGCTAGACAACGCTTTCTGTTGTTCTCCTACGCAGCTTCCCCAGCATACCATGATATATGCTGGTGCACACCTCTTCCTCTGGATCACAGTGCTTTTAAAACCAGGAGTGGTATTCTTCCACTGCTAATATAGTCTCATCCTTGCTGACAAGCTAGAATAAGCAAAACCTAACTAGTGTGTGATTAGTGAATGGATTGTTCCCCTTAGACCCTATGGTACACAGAATAATGCCACCTCTCAAAGCTGTTCATGTTTTTCCAATCTCTAAAACCTATGAATATGTAACATTACATAGCAAAAGGGGATTAAGGTTGAGATGGAATTAAGATCACTAATCAGGTGACTTTAAAATGGGGAGATTATCTCGGTGGACATGGTGTTATATCAAAGAGATTGGGTCAGAAGAGGTCAGAGTGATGTGACATGAGAAGGACTCAGAGGGCCTTTGCCAGTTTTGAATATGGACCATAAGCCAAGGAATGCTGGCAGGCCACAGGAGTTGGAGATGACAAAATAAATAAATAAATAAAAATAAAACCAGATTCTTCCTTGGACCCTACAGAAGAAACAGCTTTCTTGCCACCTTGATTTTAACCAATAGACCCATTCCAGATTTCTAACTTCCAGAACTGTAAGACAATATATTTGTGTTGTTTTAAACTACTAAATTTATGGTTATTTGTTATAAAATGATAGGAAACCAATACAGCCTCTTTATTGGTAAATTTTATTATCAGTGGTAAGCAACAATGGTCTGAAAATATGGCCTGCCACTTGTTTTTGTAAATAAAGTTTTATTGGAACACAGCTGTGCACATTTGTTCATATATTGTCCACGACCACTACGGTAGTTGAGTAACTGAGGCTGAGACCATTGGACCTGCAAAGCCTAAAATATTTACTATTTGACTCTTCATAGAAGCAGTTTGCTGACTCCTAATCTAGATTATAGTTATAAATACAATACTTAAACTACGGATGCAAATTCAATGTAAAAATGTACACAATTTCTTTGAGAAAAATAAATCCTCCCGCCTTTTAATTATTAGTCTAAATTTTCTCTGAACAAAGAATGTTGCGAAATTCTGGTAAATAGAAGGTCCTGATCAATTTCATGCTAGTTAGTTGAAATTCCAAGGCCAAACTACATGAATGTCAAGTTAAGAAACAAAAGACTTCATAATAGAGGATATTTATTATTTATGTTGTTAAGCATTTAATTCTTATCCTTACCCTCAAAACACACACACACACACACACACACACACACACACACACACAAACCCAAAAAAACCCACCAGAATAATTTCCATCTTATTTTTTTAAAAAAAGTTGTTTTTCCATTCTTAAGTCCCTCCTTCCTGCTCTCAGCTGGGGAACTCCTGGGATTGGCAGCATGTGCAGTTCCAAGAGGAAGCCAGTCCAGTATTCTGCTCTGCTCTGCCCTGCAGCAGTCAGCCAGCTACTCCCAATTAGCCTCAGCCGGGCCACTTCCTATTTGGGTCACCTCCCTTCTGAAATGGGTGACAGAGGTAGACACTGTTGGAACACTGTCATTCACTTGAACTTGATTATAGAGTGCCATTTCGTGTTTGGCCGTAGTTCTTTTATAACAAATATTATAGAATAGTATTTTGTAAAGTGTTTGTAAAGTTTTAGCATCTTTGGCTATGGGCCCCAGTATTTGTTCTGAATCTTTTTAAAAAATCTGTTTTCTTGAAATGTTTAAGCCTTTTATTATGGAAAACATTTATAAATGTGGAATAGTGTAATGAACCCCTTTGGATCTCTCTATTCAAAAATTAAGTACTTGTGGCCCATCTTCCTTCATCCTCTACACCTGCCTCCTCCCTCCTTGCCTAAATTTTTTGAAGTAAATCCTGAGTATAATATTGTCTTATCCATATGTACTCCCCTATGTAACTCATACAGATAAGGTCTCTATTTTAGAAATATAGGCTGGGGATGTAGCTCAGTGGTAGAGCATATGCTTAGCATGTAAGAGGCCCTGGGTTCCGTCTCTAGCCTTAAAAGTAAATAAATAAAAATTAAAACTGCTCAAAAATATAATCATAATTCATGTCACTTCTTACAAATAATATAACCATTATATCAGTATCACTTCTTTAAAACTAATTCATTATCATATGTCCAGTGTTAGTTTTTTCAAAAAGTATTTGAATATTTTCAGTGGTTAATGTTTTCATTCTC
Organism: Glaucomys volans; assembly: GCA_020662805.1. NCBI lineage: Eukaryota > Metazoa > Chordata > Mammalia > Rodentia > Sciuridae > Glaucomys > Glaucomys volans. The sequence goes on from JAJEJO010049825.1 coordinate 520,382, forward strand.
TCCCTGAGGCAAACTACAATAAAAGTGATAAATGTGGAACTAGCAAGTATTTATACCTTCTTAAACACCAGTCTCCAATGAAACTACATCTCCCTAGAAACAAATCCTCCTGCATCCCAAAGACCAGCTAACCTTCCTTACCACACACACTAGAATCCCAGAGGTGGCAATTGGAACTTCCTTTAAGTTTTGTTCAGACTAAAGAGTAGGTCCCTTTTTTTTTTTAATGTTTTAAGTTGTTGATAGATCTTTATTTTATTCATTTATTTATATGTGGTGCTGAGGATCGAACCCAGTGCAGTGCCTCACACATGCTAGGCAAGTGCTCTACCACTGAGCCATAACCCCAGCCCACAAGAGTAGGACCCCTTTTGCTACTTTTGTCTTCTTCATTTTATACCCAGGACATTTTATGGAGTCTTTGTAGAATTGCTCCTCATTCATACACAAGCTTCTCTCATAAAACTTAAAATATATTTTCAACATTCTGATAGTCGTCCTTGAAGATCAATGACACACTGTTACTTGCTCAAGCAGAAGCATGGACGAAAGGTGTATGAAGTCAGACTTTATGACTCATGCTTCTGAGGCGGGTAACAGACTTTTGCTTCTGATGTTGAAACAATGTGTGTGGTGACTCTGGAAAATAAAAATTTTCTCGAAAATGGAAGCAATAATGATGAAGTTTCCTTTTTGAATTTTCAGTCAGTCTTCATGAAGAGGGCTTGTTCTTTCCTTTCAAGCCATCCCAGGGGATGCCTACATCTGTCCTGCTTTTTGGAGGCTAATTGGTGAGTAGGGAGACAGGAAAGACACATATAGGTGTGTGTGTGCATGTGGTGGGGGTGGGGGAGTTGCATTCACACTCGCTCCAAGTTTTGCTTGAAGCCAGTTAAGCCAGTCATTGTTCACACTTTTCTTTCATTTTTTGATGTTGTTCACACTTTCCTGGAAAAACAGCTTTATTGAGAAATAATTCACATACCATACAGTTCACCTATTTAAAATGTTTTTTATTTTAATTCAATGTTTTCATGTTAATTCAATGCTTTTTAGTATATTCACAAGTTGTACAACCATCACTACAATTTCCTTTTAGAACATTTCATCTATCCAAGAAAAGACCTTTCACCCGTTAGTAGTCACTCCCACCTCCAAGTTGTAGGCAAGGACTAATGTACTTTCTGTTTCTATAGATTTGCCCATTCTGGACATTTCATGATTACTGCCTCCCCACTCTACCCTCCAATGTTCAACTGTCATGTGCTCTGGAAAATGGAGACTTGACCTCCCACTGATGGCTAACATTCAGCCTTTGTCAACCCCAAATCTAAACTGAAGGGTGAAAAGGAAACTCAGAAACGGTTATTGTGTTTCCAGGGGGGGAAAGAGAGACATATAATAGATAATCAATAGAAGTTGTGAAAATTGTTTCTTTTTAGAATAATCTTCAATTTTTAGCTAAACAAGGAACTGATGTAAAATACTTTTGCATAGATCTGGGGATGCTAGCAGGCTCTGCCTTCAGCTCCCCCAAATTGGGTTAGTACTTAAACATAAGGAGAAGGCAAATGAAACAATATTCTCATGCAAGAATATAAGTCTCTTTAAAAAAATCTGAAAAACAGATTAGAAATAATAGATACTATTAGGTAACCAAGCGTAACATAGGAACAGGATAATCGTTTGGAAGTAGGTGGAACCAGACATTAACCACAGATAATGATTCTGCTAAAGGGTGTGTGTGTGTGTATGATTTCCCCTTTCTTTTAAAACCTCTGTCTTAAATCTCTTTCCATTTAGTCGCTGTTGCTTTCCTCTCTACTATTTTTGTTCAGTGCCCCAGAATATTCAACAAGGGAAGCATACAAATTAAAATGTCATCGATGATAAAAGAGTTTTCAGGCATTTACCTTGTTTCAAGAGATCTAAACAAAAAAGTTTTAGAACATAGATAAGTACCTCAGCATCATTTCCAAAAACAAATGTGGCTTTATGGCAATTGGTCTTCTTACTAAAATGGATTCTGCACAGAACTCATTAACATATTGTGACTTAGCAACGGATTCTCTGAAAAGTAAGTAGGATGGTGCCTCAATCTGGCTATATTTATAAAAATCACTTAGAGGGGTCTGTAGTTTCATTCTTTGCACTTCAAGGTGTGAAGATCAAAACAAAAAAATTAAAAACCCAAATACCTCACTATTATTTGTTTCAAATGACTTTAACCAATTTTGGAGCTTAATTCTTTGGGCTTTGAATTCAGCACTAAAATAACACCCATCAAGAATTTTAATACACATTTTAGATAAAGATTATTAAGACACAAAATTCACAGTCCTTGCATTTTGTTCCATTGCTGAGTTGAAGTTGAAAATGGTGCTGGGATTTTTTTCTTTCTCCTGAAGGAAGGAAACTTTTTTCCTGTTCCTGGGCTTCATGGTTATTTCCTCTCTTCCACTGTTGGAGCCCAGCAGAGCCAACCCTTACATCAGAGGCGTCTGTTTGCACTAGGAAACTTTTGGTAAAATACCACTGGCCCTCTGAGCTTGATACAAGGAGCTTTGGATTACTTGGTAAGTCTTTAAAAGCTATATTTTGACTATTTAGAGGTAACCTATGTGTGAGTATGCGCTATCTGGGAATGGAGTGAGCTGAGGTAAGGTTCTGTCTGCCAGTGGAAGGGAGGGAACGTGAGAGACAGGAACTCAAGTTCACAGACCATCAGAGGCTTTCTAGGGCCATGTCCCAGGCTCTTTGGCACCTTTTAATTCTGGCTATTTAAAGCAGCATCTCCCACAGTCAGGGACAAGGAACTTATTTCCAAACCTATCAGGAAACATGGAACAGATAAAGATTTCAACCCCTAACCCATAACTGATGAAAAAAAAATCTCCTGACTCCTGACATATTGAATCACTGCAGGATGCAATCCTAGGACTCCCTACTGAACCAGAAAACCCTTGCCTGGGAGTATCCTCCTCTTTCCTTGGCCAAGGTTATCTTTCAATATACAGGGAACTCTTTGTAGAACTGCTTTTGTATTATACCAGTGGATATAGAATTTGCAACTATCTTACTACTGAGATGCAATAAAGTACAGACTCAGTCCCCATTTCTGGGAAGGAAGGATTCCAATGAGCTCAGATGACAGTCAAAAAAGAGTCAATGCCAGGTTGTCCTAGGGGAGATATGTTTGCTGTTGTTAACCCTAGGAGAAAAGTCTTCACAGTCACAGTTCCTTAATTCATTCAACAAACATTTACTGAGCTCTTGTAACGTGCCAGGCACTATTCTGAGCACTCAGGATACAGAGGTGAATAAGACTCAAAAATTCCTACCCTTATAGAGTTCCTATTCGAAAGGAGAAAAGGGATATGGATGGTAAATGTTAGTAGTTGTCCACCAAAAACCCATTTTCCTTGGAAAATGGATGCTTGGGCAAATTATATTTCCCAGTCTCTCTTAGTTAGGTGTGGTCATGGAACTGACCTCTCATTAATGAAATGTGAGTGGAAGCACTAATTCCTGGGCTGGGTTTTCACATGTTGCTTGTGCTTCTTCCACATTCTCTTCTTTGCTGCCAGCTGGAACCTGGACCTGGCAGTGACCCAGTTTCGACTCTGCAGATGGGAACAATGCCCTAGGAAGTAGCAGAGCAACACAATGGAAAGACTGCAAATCTTTGGATGACAGAGCAGAAATACCCCATTGGCGTAGACTGCTCACATCTATATTCTTCAAGTCATGCTATTCAGGCTTTTTTTTTTTTTTTTTTTTTTTTTTTTTTTTTTTTTTTT